>ML381201.1:102595-159401 GCA_005239525.1 Nicotiana knightiana
ATATACATATATATACATACATATATATGCGTATATAATGCCATTTGAATATACATACATATATATGCGTATATAACGCCATTTGAACCATATTTCAGCCACTGTGGGCAACATCATCATCATATACCATCTGATCAGGTGGTGGTGCGTATATAACGTCGTAACCTTTTCCCATATCCCATATAAAAATATTTACATATATATGCGTATATAACTCCATCTGGTCATGGGTCAATGTGCATATGTAAATGCATCAAATGCATATGAAATACATCAATAAAATCTCTCGGTATGTCATAAGGCCATTATGACTCTGATTAATATCATGAAATAAACTTTACCAACATACGTATTTTCGAGACCCATGAACAGAAGATAATAATAATTCACATGGGGAATCAAGAATATAGACACCCCTAATATTTCTATGAATAGGGTAATTTATGGAAACCGTGAGTTTGCTCATTTCTTCCGTATAATTTGGACCATGCAAAAAAAAGAAGGGATAGCCTTAACATACCTGGAGTAGGGAAAAATCCGTATAATATTCTTGAAAAAGATTGCACCGTACTCCTTTAAAATCGCAAAATTTTTACGTTGCTACAGTTCTAACAATTCTCGTTGGAATTGTTTGCAAGAATGTCATTGGAATCTTTCTCAATTGAAGCTTAGTGTATGGTTCTTGAATATTTGAATTATGAAGAAAGACTTATAAGTTAATTTTGTTATTCTCAGTCCAAAACTCCAAATGAACCAAGCTTTAAAAGATACCCAAATTTTATATACAACTTGCGTATTTACACGTTAGATAGCCACTAATATTCATATGACTACTTAGTCATTGGCTTTGTGAGCTTCCTTGCTGCCACGTGTTATCTCACAATTTAATAATTAAATAGGTAATGTCCCGTTACCCGATAATTAATTAATTACTCGCATAATTAGGAATTACCTCAAATTACCTAAAAATACTACTTATTTTTAATATATTTTATACATCATACTATCGTGGTCATGTGGTATCTTGTATGACACTAGTCCATTAATACCGGGTATTCTAGCTTGGGTCGTATTTTATCCCAACATGTCAAACTTGGACGAAAATTCATTTCTTTGACTTTCTTCCCATATCACCTTCACGAATTTACTCATCACTTATTTGAAATAACATAATGCTTATAATATCAAAATAATCTCATTCCCGAACTTACGTCGATTAGCTTACGATGAAACATCAACGTAAAAAATGCGGGACGTAACATCTCATTTCCGATTTTATGTTAATTAAATTATGGCGTACTTCCACGTACGAAAATATGGGGTGTAACATCATTCTCCCCTTTGGAACAGTCGTCCTCGAATGTTAACTGATGCAGTTATCATTCTCATAACACATAGCTTTTGCGAATACTTTAGTACTCCTCTTGCTAGCTAAGCGGCTATTCTGTGGATGAATCCTAAGGGCCAGGGCATCCCCCTTTAAGCCTCTTTCTCAGACCATGACTTGTAGTCGGAATCCTTCTAATCTCGTAACTGTTGCTACCTCATTACTGTTCATCTTAAGAGTGATGGCCTAATCTCATCTTGTACCTTGCAATTTTTACCTGTCCATTGTTGATTCACCTCAATGTTGATCTACAACCTTCCATTGATAACTTGAAACTTCTTACGTAATATATTACCACTAGGGCTTACGTTGCATCGTGGAACCTTTGAAGTGATTTTCCTGATCCATATGGGGGCGATATTGTACTTCCACAACCCC
Organism: Nicotiana knightiana; assembly: GCA_005239525.1. Lineage (NCBI taxonomy): Eukaryota > Viridiplantae > Streptophyta > Magnoliopsida > Solanales > Solanaceae > Nicotiana > Nicotiana knightiana. The sequence continues at coordinate 104,361 of ML381201.1, forward strand.
ATTTCATATCATTCCAATATGACTCATCTTACGTGGGTATTTTAATTCCGTAAAATTCATGAAATCCTCTTCAAATAATTACTCAATCGAAGGCCCAAATGACATCCTTTATCTATCACAACTACACCCTCATTCAATCTAATCTAAATGCTATTAGTCTTAGATTCCTTTGAGTTCATTCAGGCTATAGTGAGCTTTGTATAACTTAGAGAAACCATCTGCTCTTCTTGTTTTCATTGTTTCAATCCTGAGGACTTATCCTCTTTTTTTTACCTTCTCACTCGCCCTTCCTTACTTTTGTCTTCCAGAACCTTTTCGCTTCACCATACAATAGCTTGGGACCTACACATATCTATTTATTTTACTCGCAACCTTTCAACTTGCTTGCATCATAGATTTCCTTATATCATTCTTGAACATCAAGCGAGGCATCACATCGTCTCTAACTCTTCTTTACTCTCATAATCAGTCTTCTTGATACCTAGACCATAGGCTGGAAGATATGCTACTGATGACATGCTATCATTCCTAGATATTGAATCCTTGCGCTTATAGCTTTCTATCCGAAGTATGGACTATTCTCAACCTTCTGCTTTTGAGTATCTCGTACGTTGTTTCACCTTTACCTTATTTTCCTTAGAGCCTAACATCACATCTTCTATCTATTTCATGACCTCCCCTCCACATAAGTATAATTCACATCCATGTCTTGAACTTCTATTATAATACATGCACTTCTTTACACAACCTCGTGAGAGCTTCGTACTGACTTCTTATGGGGCTGGTACTTCTTCTAACTGGCTTTCTTGTAGATCTATTATAGATTATGATTGTTGTGTTATTTATCTTGAACATATGATATTAAGAGTGATTCTGTCATGTTCTCCAGTACAACTTCTATAATTTTTCTAGGTCCAATAATCAGACTCCTGATTTATTTAGATGGTGTAATTTTTTAGTTTCCTCTTCTTTCCGATCAACCTCTATGTAGACTTAAGCTATCTTCTGATCTGCGGCTCCTGGTATTAGTTATTACTTTAGCCTTTCATAGGCGCTGAGGGATATTCTTGATAAAATCCTTTAACAATTCAATCCTTCGTCTATGACCTGGGCTCAATTCTGTCTTTTAACGTATACCAGAATCTTCTACGGATGTATATGTTGCAGGTATAAACTTCAAACTCTTAAGTGCGTTCATAATGTCACCGGCTCGGGATCATTGATCGAATAATTCCTTTCGTTCCTTCTTAGCTTTCTTTAACGTAAGCTATTAGTTTTCCTGGTCTTTCTGTCCCCTTGTTGCATCCATACTTGGCTTATATTAGTGCCCACATAATACATATGCCAGAGTTTTCGTGCAACTCATATGATCTCGAATATTAATTTTAAATTTTTACTTCCCGTTTATTAGCCACGGTAGGTGCCACTTTCCTTTGGAGTGCTTAAAATATTATTGTGAGACTGTTGTTATAAGACCATTTCCTCTTTAGGTCACTGAGTTTAGGTTGAAGCCTTATTCCTTATTTTCCTTAGCTAGTCTTTCATTGTAGTACTCAGGGAGGACTCTCTGACTCTTATAAAGCTGCGAGCTTCTTACGGACCCTTTCGATGTCCTTCCTTACCTATAATTATTCGTAGTTACTTACCTCCATGCCCTTATGCTTGTAGGGCTGCTTCTGAACTGATAATTTTTTACTGTCTTCCAAGTGGCGCTCTCGTTTACTTTCGTAATACTTATACGGTACCTTTAACTATCCCAACTCCTATCTGAATATTTCTCAAGGGTCAGATGTCATAACTGCAAGGAATAATTCCCAAGGTTGGGGTTCCCTATGTTTATCTTGCACGATCTGTTGATTTGTCTGCAACCTCTTGTCTGGCCATAACTAAGCTCCTCCTAAATCAACTATTAACTACTCGTTGGATCATTCTCATATCATTACTCCGCGTAATCTTTCTTGGGTTATTTCATTTGTCTTAACTTACGTCTTGCATTGACTCCTTATCTATCTATCAATAACATCTTGGGCAGGGACCCTTACTTCCTTTCCTTGGCGTCGTGTTTGCATAATTTTCTGGAATCATAACATATTTGTAGGCTTTGAATAAGTGCCATCTCATTCCTCTTTCATTTATCACATTCTTCCTTTACCATTCCATAGTCACTAGAACCACTTAATTCTGGCTTAATGCCACATTACTCCATATTCCCCGCTTTAGGGATGTACTAAAAACTGAAGCCACGAGGATCTACCTATATATATTTTACCTCTTCATCTTTGGCATCATTTCTCAACATCAATGATCCTTACTTGCCTTGCGGCAATTCTTCTGTACCAAGGATGACAAATTCCCTTACTCGCGAGGGTGACACTTAGCGTAACTGGAACATACAGTCTCTTAAGATTAACTTTGCTCACATTGCTTGCTCTAGGGAAGTGTCTCCCTGAATGACTATTTCCTGTGTTTCTCATGAATCTTTTTCTATTGTCCTATTAATGCTGGAACAAAATATGAAATTCTGATGATGCTGACTATTATCCAACCACTCAGTCCTTAATTCACGTTTAGTTATCCTGTTCACCAGCCCATACTGATTTGTATTACTTTGGGGGTCTAACTTTTCCTTTTGTTCACGAACTTGTTTCTCCAAATGAGGATATGACTTTATGGCCTATACTCTTTCATTGTCTTAAGTCCTATCACCTCTTGTCTCTTCGTTCACTTGACTAGATTGTGTAATACTGTCATTTTTTCTTCTTCTTTTTTTCTACAGTCTTTATCCATGTATCATACCTTATTCATAATGCTTCCTTATCTCTCTTCTCATTACTCTGCTAATATTTCTGCATATCCCCTTTCTTTTGAAAACACGACATTCTTTCGCTTTTAGCTCTCCTTGCTTCATTCATCAGCTCTCTGGGTTGCTCAACATCCTCGCGCTACTAGGGATGAGAGCCACGCTTAAGGTAATATTTATCCCATCCAGGCTTTCAGTGCCTATCTTATGAATGCTAGTATTCGCATCTAATCGTAATATTCTAGAGTGCACCATCTGGGTGTCTCACAAGAAGATCTATTGGCACATTTGTAATACCCTTTGGAAATGTCAACTGACGCAAACAATTCACCTATCATATCTTCTTATACTACTTCTGATAACCCCCATAGGGCATATCTGGAATGGGTGCGACCAATTTTATATACCTCTGTTACTATTATATATAACTCAAAAAGCTTACGTTCCTCTGCCTGAATTATAAACACTGGTTAACCTTTGTTGACTGGGCACCTCATACCCTTCTTTATCTTGCTTCTTCTGCTTGTTGAAACTTGTATTTACCTTCTGAATCTCTCATTACTTTTCACCATATGGGTGGATAGATATTATTACCTTAAGGTTCCTTGTCAAGAAGCTTGCCCGTTTTAGTACACACATGATCTACTGAAGACCTTACATTTACTCATCGTAAGCATCATGAAAAATTGAGTTCCTCTGACTCAACTTTTCCACAGCCATATTTAATCTCTTACCAACTATCTTTCTGGACGTCGATATCGTCTTATTACGAATAAAATGGAATTTAGTAATCTGAATTCCTACGGCTGAGCTCTACCACACGATCTAGAGTAAGAAGAAAGAGTGACAGCCCTAAATGCCCTGTAGCCTCCTGCTTATAAGTGTGGTGCACGACCATAAACAAGACTCTACTAGACACGACTTGTAGACTCCCTACGACAGAACTGCTCTGATACCACTTTTGTCACGACCCAAACCGATGGGCCGCGATGGGCACCCGGTACCTTACTCGACCGTGTACCAACGTAACGTATCATTCTTATTACATCATCATATACACGTGACATACGGGCCTAATAGGCCAACATAATCATTTATAAACTCAAAACATAGGCCGACAAGGCCGTACAATCTTCCACGTATACGACACATGTCTACAAGCCTCTAAGAGTACATAAATGTCATAAAGGTCGGGATAGGGTCCCGCCATACCAAACAATACCCGTCTAAATTATACTAACCAAACAAGCGACTCCGAAGCGAATGAAGCGCACCAACATCTTCCACTGAGCTAATAGCCTACTTGGAGGGCTCTCGACCTGTCTATCGGGACCTGCGGGCATGAAACGCAGCGTCCCCATGCAAAAGGGACGTCAGTACAAATAATGTACCGAGTATGTAAGGCACATAAATAAGTACATAAGAGACATGGAAGAAATATAGAGCATATGACTCAACCTGTAAGCCTGAATAGCTTTGTAAATCATAAATTACTTTTAGCGTAATGCATATGCATATGANCATATATTTACATATATACGCGTATAACGCCATCTGGTCATGGGTCAATGTGCATATGTAAATGCATATGAAATACGTCAATAAAATCTCTCGGTATGTCATAAGGCCATTATGCCTCTGATTAATATCATGAAATAAACTTTACCAAAATACGTATTTTCGAGACCCATGAACAGAAGATAATAATAATTCACATGGGGAATCAAGAATATAGACACCCATAGTATTTCTATGAATAGGGTAATTTATGGAAACCGTGAGTTTGCTCGTTTCTTCCGTATAATTTGGACCATGCCAAAAAAAGAAGGGATAGACTTAACATACCTGGAGTAGGAAAAAATCCGTATAATATTCTTGGAAAAGATTGCACCGTACTCCTTTAAAATCGCAAAATTTTTACGTTGCTACAGTTCTAACAATTCTCGTTGGAATTGTTTGCAAGAATTTCGTTGGAATCTTTCTCAGTTGAAGCTTAGCGTCTGGTTCTTGAATATTTGAATTATGAAGAAAGACTTATAAGTTAATTTTGTTATTCTCAGTCCAAAACTCCAAATGAACCAAGCTTTAAAAGATACCCAAATTTTATATACAACTTGTGTGTTTACACGTTAGATAGCCACTAATATTCATATGACTACTTAGTCATTGGCTCTGTGAGCTTCCTTGCTGCCACGTGTTATCTCACAATTTAATAATTAACTAGGTAATGTCCCGTTACCCGATAATTAACTAATTACCCGCATAATTAGGAATTACCTCAAATTACCTAAAAGTACTACTTATTTTTAATATATTTTATACATCATACTATCGTGGTCATGTGGTATCTTGTATGACACTAGTCCATTAATACCGGATATTCTAGCTTGGGCCGTATTTTATCCCAACATGTCAAACTTGGACGAAAATTCATTTCTTTGACTTTCTTCCCATCTCACCTTCACGAATTTACTTATCAGTTATTTGAAATAACATAATGCTTATAATCTCAAAATAATCTCATTCCCGAACTTACGTCGATTAACTTACGATGAAACATCAACGTAAAAAGTGCGGGACGTAACATCTCATTTCTGATTTTATATTAATTAAATTATGACGTACTTCCATGTATGAAAACATGGGGTATAACAACTAGAATCACATAAAGATTTATCAAAGTTAAGAGTTCCTAAAAAGCAAGGTATAGTAAAACTCTCTGGATCTCCACACATTTTTGGGAGTTTATTTTGAAATATTACACAGCAATGCTCTGTGAGCTTGACCCCTCTTCTTTGTAAGGATCTCCATAAAGAACTTAGCATAATCTAGCATTTGGGGAGAACTTTTATGAATGGCAAATTTACATTAACCTATCTCAGCATATCAAGAAATCTCTCAAATTGCTTGTCCAGTGTTTCTCTAAACAACTTGTGAGGAAAAGGTAGAGCAGACATATGCTTTCTCTCTTCATTATATTCCTCCCTTCTTGAAGTTTCGTCCTTCTTCTTTTTCTCTACTCCCTTCTTGCCTTTCTTCTTCTTCTTCTTCTTCTTCTTCTTCTTCTTCTTCTTCTTCTTCTTCTTCTTCGTCTTCTTCTTCTTCTTCTCATCTTCAATTTTCAGCTCCTTCCTACTTTCTTTTTCAGGTATCACCTCTTTTTGGATTGGATCGGGATCTTTCAACACTTGCTCGCTTCTCAAGGTCACAATATTTACCATTTTTTTGGGATTCTTTGCAGTATCAGCTGGCAGAGTACCAAGGATTCTCTCAAATAATGTAGTTGCAGTTTGTCCCACTTGTATCTCTAAGTTACGAAAACATGTCCCAAGTTCTTTGATAGCTGCACCATGAGCATCTAGTCTCTCATCCGTCCTGACAATGAATGACTTCATCTTATTTTAACCCAAACTGAATTGGCTATTGAGGCTGAAACTGCAGCCTCGAGTGATTCACAAAACCAGGAGCTCCTTGAAATCTAGAGTTATTTTGTTTCCATGCATTTGTTGTACCCCCCGGTTAACTCGATAAAAAATCGGGGTGCTTCTGACCCATCGCATTAAAGTTATAATTCCCAACAACATTAACTTCCTCAGTTGAGGCTTGGCGCTTATGAGTAGGGTAACCTCTTCCACATATGTCACATGCTGCAAGAGGCTCATTATGTATCAAAGCTAAGGTCAACTTCCTTATTTCTTTTGCCATGGCATCTAGATGTACCTGCACAGATGTGTTGGCATCAACTTGGTGAACACCAGTTCATCTTCTTTTTTCAGCAATTTCAAAGGACCACTGATTTGCATCTTCTGATAACTCGTCTAGAATTATGACTATCTCTTTTGGAGTTTTCTACATCAACGGACCTCCAGCTGCATTGCTCAATGTTCTACGTGAGGCCGGTGTCAATCCATCCCATAAATCATGGATGATGCATCCAGAGTGTAATTCTTCTATGTTGACACTTACGAACTCTCTCCTTAAACCTCTCCCACGCTTCAAACATAGTTTCAGTCTCGTTCTGGCAGAATTTATGAATTTCTCTTCTAAACTTGCCCGTATTAGTTGCGGAGAAATATGTAGCAAGAAATTTTCTGGTCATCTTCTCCCATGTTCTAATTGATCCATGGGGAAAGCTTCGAATCCAGTGCTTTGAATCATCTTTGAGTGTGAAGGGGAATTCCCTTAGAACATCTTGTGACACACCATTGTATTGAAAGGTGTTCATAATATCCTCAAAGTCCGTCAAATGATTGTTTGGATCTTTGTTTATATTTCCTCTAAAGACACACCTGTTTTGGAGAGCTTGGAGAAACCCTTGCTTTAACTCAAAATTATTGGCTACAACTGGAGGTAGTCTCACACTTGATAAGCCTTGGTTGTAGATCGGTCTAGCATAATTGCCAAGTGGTCTCCCAGTACCGGGAGCTATGTTTCCGAACTGATCTGAAACCAAAGGCTGATTCTCAGCAATTCTCCGAGCCCTCTCTTCTCCATATGCAATATGTGCATATCTAATAGTTGTTTCCTCCACATCCCGTGCAGCTTTTTCTCTTTGCTAGGCTGCCATTCTTCCAGCCAAATCAATATTATCATCATCTCCGGCCATAATTTCTTTGGTTGAGGATTTTCCAACCTTATCTATATTCTCGGGGAGATTTCTTTCCTTCCTCAACTATCGTAGTTGTTTCTCGATTTCTGGTTTGTATGGTAGAAATTCCTTCCCAGAAGTTCCAGTCATGCACCACTCAAAACCTGTAGCCTGCGCAAGTCAAAGAACATCCAAATGTGAAAAGAGAACAATAAAATAAAAAAAATTCCTGATTTAGCACTACAAACTATTTCAAACACTATTTATTTCCAATCCCCGGCAACAACGTCAAAATTTGACGAGCGCCAAAACAAACACTTAAATATGCTCTCTAGTCGAATATAGTAAGATATAATATCGTATCCACAAGAATTGGAGTTAAACAGTATTTTCGTAGTTTCTAGTTTGAATGCTATCCAAGATGATCAACAGTTTTGAATTATATGATTTCTAACTAAAATAACTAAGAATCTAACTTACTGACTAGTGACAATTGAAACAAGGAATAAGCAAAGAAAGTTATCAATGAGAGAAGATAGGGTTTTGATAGGATAGGTGCAAGATAATTGTTTGGGATCTAACTCTAGATAATTCACTTCTAATATTCAAGCGAGCCTCTCGAATTCATTCAATTATTAGTTCAAACATTTCCTTTCTCGATTAAGTCTCAACCTCACAAGATCGAACAAATTTAAGCTCGGTGAAGATATGTAAGAATTCATAGTGGATTGGTCTTTAGGAGAACCTCTCCCAATTATCCTCCTAATTAGGTTTAATTAACAATTCAACTAGCCTCTCCGATTACTAATAAGAATTAATGAATTCAACCCACAAAATAATGCAAAGATATCACAAGTTATGCCTGTCTCGATTACATGAACACGTGAATATAGATGCAACAATTAAATCATCCAAAATGATTCAATACATAAAACTAAAGTTATAATCCAAAAACAAATATCAATACACCAAATCCATCAAACCCTAAAGGGAACTACTTCATAGATATGGAGCAATTCATGACAAATATATTTAAATTAAAGGAAAACATAAAACTATCCCAACTCGTGTCTTGAGTGAGGATTGAATGATGAACTCCTTGTGCTATTGCTTATCCATCTCCTCCTTAGCCTCCTTAGGTCTAAGATATGTCAAAAGTCCATAATATAATATTTTTTCATGTATTTATACCAAGTAGGGCCGGGCCCAGACGAAATTATCCTTTCCTAGCGAAAATAGGAAAATTACTCTGGTAAAAATACATAGGCGCACCGCATGGGGTGACGCGCCATGCCACGTGCTAGTGGAGATCTTCAAGAAGCTCAACAATTCAACAGGCAGCAAAAATACATTGTTGCATTGCACTATGCTAGAGTACGGCTCAAATCTTGCGTTTTGACGTCCAACATTTGTCCTCGACCCCCGAACACGATCCCTACTTAATCCCTTGGGCTTTTACTCAGACTTCAAAGCTCCAAATAGTTTGAATTAGCTCCAAAACATTTACATAACTTGGAATCACTCTTACAAAGCATAGAACACACAATAAGTTCAAAACACTAATGATTAAAGCTCAAACACAATTAAAGTGCAATAAGCGACCAAAACACGTAATTACAGCCTACCATCAAGTGGTCAGCATTTGCATAGAGGAAAAGGCTGGTTGGGGGTTATTGTATGCGTTCGCGATTGGTGTAATACGTTCGCAATGGAGGCAGAGCTGGAGAACTTCTTGTTCGCGAAGTGGAGGACGCAATTGTGGAGAATTATTTTCTAGGCAGTGCTATTGTGTGCTTCTCGATCATGAAGATTTGTACTACGATCATGAAGGGTTTACTTGGGGCAAACCTTTAAGTGTTATATTTTAGGATTTTACCTATTCTTTCATATTTTGAGATTTTCACTTGGATTTGATTTTATATATTAATTCATCATGGATTTTCAAACCTAAAACTTGGAATTTTAAAGTGAAAATTTGGGTTTTTTTTCTACAATTTAAGGGGAGAGGGGAGGGTGTATTTTGGGGATTTGAGGGTCGATTTTGACCTGCTTTTGGAATATAATCACATATTTGGACTCATAGGATTGTAGGTAGTCGGAATCTACCCCTTGACTTGGGGTTTGACTATGTGGGCCCGGGTTGACTTTTAGGGATTTGATTAAAGATTGAAGCTTTATTATTTAGAATTGAATCCTATGGCTTTTTTGACGTTATTGAGTTGTATTTGACTAGATTCGAGTCATTTAATGTTGGGTTTGAAAGGAAAACGTGGTTTTTGTTGATTAAAGCTTACTGGGTAGAGGTGAGTCTCTTGTCTATCTTTGTAAAATAGAACCTCCCCATAGGTGATCTATTTGCTACTTGATTCATGATTTAGGAGCCACGTATATACGAGGCGCGATGAGAATATACGCGTAGCTAGGTCTTGATCATATTCAGTATTGTTGACTTTATTGGATTATGTGAAGTTGTTATCCTTGTTTAAAATGATTATATGACTATGTGATAATTTATATTTATGATTTAGGAGTATGCCTAGGATTATGACTTGTTGATTTGTCATAAAGAATTATTTTGCCATGTTGAGATTTATTGTAAATCCGTAGCCATAACCTTGTCTTATTTGCTCCATAATTTTGGTGGTTTCAATGGCCTAATTGACTCATGATAAAAAAGTTGATTAAGTTAGAACATGTTAAATAGCTTGTTGAGCCGTTGTGATAAATTGAATTACATGATTAGCTATAGCCATCTTTTAGCCATATGAGCTTTAATCCACATTCTTATTGTTAAGTATGGTTCTTCATAATGATATTATTTCATATACATATGCATGAGTTGGAGAGTTAGATATTATGGAAAGTTGAGGAATTTGGCACCAAGGACAATTTGAGCCGATATTGATTGTCGATTACTAATGGCATTATAATTGGAGACGGTAAGTAGTGATCATATACTTGAATATGGATACGTCCCTCTAGAGTCAGGTGATTAACCATGTTACCTTGGGCCCTGTGAGCATAGGCACCCATGGTTCTTTTGGTTCTTGTTGGACACGTGGTTAGTGTCAGGCACATGTATTTGTGTTGTGAGTTGCTTAAAAAGAGATCTTGAGCATCCATTGGTACCTTTGACTCATGCATTGACTCTTATACATATTGGTACTGGTTCATGAGCATGCATTGGTAGCTTAGACTCATGCATTAGCTCTTATATACATTGATATTGGATCCTGAACATGCATATGTATATATTTTTGAATAATGGGGTGATAAGATATAAATGTTGTTGACATGAATCATGTCTTAGTATGAGGATCGAGTGATGATATCTTAATTTCTCTCCATATCTATTAAACATGCCTAAATTATGTATGAACTTTGTTTCTTTGAGCTGTCGTATTCATTTGATGATAGCATGCTTATTTCCGTATATTGTTTATGCTTTACTTGATAATTGGATGGTTAATGAGTATGGATGTCGGCCCCTCGCTACTAGGGGTGGGCATTCGGTACTTCAGTTCGGTATTTAAGAATTTCGGTTCGGTATTTTGGTATTCGGTTTATCAATTGTGTATACCAAATACCGTACCAAATATTTTGGTACGGTTTGATATTTCTTATTTTGGTTCGGTACGGTTTCGGTTTAAACCAAATCTATGTTATAAGGCTTGTGTCTATTCAAATCTGTAGCTCTTAGGGTTGAAAAGATACGTTTCAACTTTTGAAACCAATACAACTAGTATTATTTACTAGCATTTGACTAAACACGGAGGCAATGCAAGGAAGCATCTTATAATACCATCGGCTAATACAAGAGAAAAAGTTGCACCTAAGTATTACAACTTACACGTAAAAAGCAACAATTCCTTTTATGCCTCTACTATAAAGCCATACTTTATCCTAAAGCAAAAAGAAGGATAGTTGAACAGTCCATTCAAGCTCAATGCCAAAGATAGTTGACTGCCTATACAGTATACACTTTTTATCTATGCTCCAAAATTTCTAGAAGTTCTTAATCTGCTTGGTGGAACCTTGCTAAAGCCTAAGGGTAAGGAATTAGGGAATTAGGGGTTTTGGACTTTTGAGGTGTGGGCTTAAAGTTAGTGGGCTAAAAAATAAAAATAAAGTTGGGCTTGGACTAAACTATTTGGGTATTTTCCCCCAGGGCATAGCTCAAGTGGCAAATAGTGGTGGATTTGTGTCTTAGGTCACAGGTTCAAGCCCCCACGCCATGCAAAGCAAAGCCTGGTATTTAAGTGGAGAAGGATAGAGGGGCGGACCCATTATTCACCGAGTTTCGAAGGCTGGGGTTGGTCCAAAGGATCGGCCCCAGACAAATTTCTCGGTCATACAAAAAAAAAAGAAAAAAATATTTCAGTATTTCGGTATACCGAAATATCAAAAACCCAATAGCGTATACCGAACCGAAATACCAAAATTTATGTACCAAAATAAAGAAAAAACCGAAACTGAAATACCAAATTAATTCGGTTCAGTTCGAAATTCGGTTTTTTGAATTTTATGCCCATCCCTACTCGCTACTACTTCTTCGAGGATAGACTTGATACTTAATGAGTACCGTTGTTTTGTGCTCATACTACACTTCAGACATTTTTGTGCAGGTTCTGAGACTGGTATTAGCGATACCATTGAGTTGAGTAGGAACAATGTATTGGAGACTTCGTGGTGAGATGCGATACTTGATCTGATTTTTATTACTTAGAGTTCCCCTTCCCTAATTATGTATTTCTGTCTATGTATTCTTTTCTGGACATATGTTTTATCCAGTCGACATTAGTGATTCTTTTTAGATGCTCGCGATGTAACCAGATTTTACGTAGTTGTTAGACACTTGTGGTCGTGTTTAGACCCTGTCATGGATTATGTATCATATGTTATTGATTTGAAATTCATTTCGCATTTTTATTTATATTATGAAACAGTTCATGGCTTAATAATTGGATTTTGTAATGTTGATTGAGTGTTGGCTTGCCTAAAAAGTAGGTTAGGCACCATCACGGTCTTTGGTAGAATTATGGATCGTGACAATCCCAAATATAAGACTGTAGTTGAGTCCTCAACAAACCTAAGAACCCTCTCCTTCTCAGTAGAAACCAGAAGAGTTAGCGTGACAATTCTATAAACCTCATGGCATACAAGGTTACAGTCATAGCCTCTAGGCGCAAGTACTCAAAGTCACTGTGCTACTCGTCCCTGCAAGTCTGTGGGATAAACTTCTCCAAGAAAAGAACTGACAACTAAGACCATGTGAGTGGTTCTGAACCAGATGGCCTACTCGACTCATAAGTTATCCACCACCTCTATGCTGGCCCTAACAACTGGAAGGTAGTAAAGTCAACCACGTTAGACTCCACCATACCCAAAGTGCTTAGAATACGATAACACTGATCAAAGAAGCCTTGTGCATCCTCAGTAGGATCTCCACTGAAATGGGGAGGACGAAGTATCTAAAACCTCTCTATCCTCTTTTTCCATTCAAGGGTGACCCTATACCAAGCTGATCTGCAATGACTGGCTGCACCGATAGAACACTCGGTGTCTAAACCATGAACCAACTACTTTGTGTACGTGCGGCGAAAGTTTGGGCCCTTCCCTTAGCCTGTGAAGTATACAACCGGAATCAATCCCGCCTAGGTCAATATCTCAAACTACTCATAATGTGAGCCAATGTCTCCTGAAATCCAAGGTGTAGCAGTAGGTCCCTCAGGTGCCTGAGTTGGTCCCACCTGCTCAACATGATTGGGCATCTGCTGCTCAGTTGAAGCTATTGGTGGCACCACAGTGGTTGCTTTAGCAGGACCTCTAGCTGCGATGCATGCTCCACCTCTTCCCCAACCCTAACCTCTCACGACTCTGACAAGGGGCACTAGTGCTTGCTCAACTGCTCCCGAAGAACGTGTCCTCTCCATCTGTGAGAGAGTAAAAGTGTAAAGGTTCACGGGATAAACAAATCTGCATAACAAAGAATGAAAGAAAGTGAAGCTTTCCTAACAGTCTGGTAGCCTCTTGAAGATAAGTACATACATTTCTATACTGATCTCCAAGACTCTACTAGACCTTCTCATGACCCGTAGAAGAACCTAGAACTCTAATACCAACTTGTCACGATCCAAAGCCCCACCAAAGATCGTGATGGTACATAAACTCCATGCTAGGTAAGACAATATACAATAAGGATTTAAAATAACAAAATGAGATGTTAATAAGTCTGAATATTAAATAGCAGAATAATACTCCAATAATAGCCAACACAGTGATGTGTCAAACTCCCAAAATTAGATAGTACAAAGTCATGAGCTCTAAAAACTGAATATAATAAGATGTCGCAATAGCACATACTGTCTGAATATAAATATAGTATAAAATAAGGTAAAGGGACTCCAAGGGTTTGCGACGGCCATGCAACACTACCTTGAATCCTCTTGATCAACAAATGTGCTCACTCCCGAGAACTGTTGCTGCCAACGCTCGGATCTGCACAAAATAGGCAAAAGATTAGTATGAATACGTCACAACGTATATTTAGCAAGTATCAAGACTAACCTCGGTGAAGTAGTGATGATGTTCAAGTCATGTAATACTCACTAATCAAAGAACCTATGCATTATACATTGTAACTTGCAACAAGAATATATCAAAATGCAATATCATCAACTTATCAAATCAAGAGATATTAACTCAACATAGGTAAATCAATCTTGACAATCGAATCATCACCAATAATAGAGGCATAGAGTAACATGTTGAAATTCAACATAGAAGCATATAAAATGCATAACAAGGCATAAATGATTCATGTATGGCCAAGCTTCCACTCTTACACTCAACTCGGCATTATTGGATTATGTATCAGAATCCAACAACATCAGTTAATTTACCACAATCCATGTGTACGCCGTCAAGAGAGAAACATGAGAGGGCAACCCTAGGGAAATGGGTTCAAATTCACACGCTACACAATTTAATATACTCGTGCAAAACATTAATAATATCATCATAACTGCATAGAAAAGACCTCGTGTCAAATATCATCAACATCATAATATCCACATGGAAGAGACATCGCGCCACAATTTCATCAACACCATAATACTCACACGAAAGAAACCTCGTGCCGAATCAAATCAAGTCGCTCGATATGTCCATACGTGCCATAATCATAAAAACTAAGATACCAATTTATCAAAAAAGAAACATATGCTCACAATACATCAATAAGGTGCACATGGACATAATAATAATAAAGTGTGGATGCGTGCTTAAGATGTGAAACATGATTATAGCTAAATAAATATAGCAACAATTTCACAATAGTCCATTTTGGCTAATTAAGAAATAATAATCCTAAATATAATCTCTAGCATGAAAGGATAAGATCACGTAATCATATACAAGATTACACATGTATCATAGAGAGAACCCGATCAAAATAAGGCATAATAGAAATCTAAAGCTTAATCCACATATTTCATACATAGTGTTTGCAACAAATTATATGTGATACAAAAATAAATTGCAACCACAATATAAATATGAAAAAATATAATTTTATTGATAAAATGATACAGGTACAATTCTGTCTGTTCCCTTGATTCTTCTCTCCTGATTATCTCCGTCATTCGAGGGCTGGAGCAGCATATTTATCGAACGTAGGATGATGCGGGCTTTCATGAATTTATTTGATATCCATGAAGTATGTTGTGGATCTTCTTGAATTATTTGATTATCAAGAATTATCCGCCACTTCTTGATCTCTTTGTGAATATCCAGTGAGTTTATGGGATTTTCGAGATGATCTGCATTTTTTGAGATGCCTCTTCAAAAGTAACATGTGACCCTTTTTATAGGTATGCGTTAGGGTTTAGGGTAGAGTAACCTCCAAGAAACTCTTATAGACTCCTAGGATTTCAAGAGTTCTGTAGTATCTTGAATTTAGGATTTAACTTGATCCTTTAAAATTTTGATGTCTACAAATGCCCCCTACTTCAAGGTTTGTCGGGGTGTAGGCTTGCGAAACTTGAAGTAATTAGACAACATTTTAGCGTGTTCCTTTCCTTCACCTGGACTTAATTTCTAACGAGGAAACTATCTTCCTCTGATTATCCACCGAACTTGTATTTGAGAAATGATTTCAATCTCAAAAGCAATTTCTTCCACGTAGCACTAAATGGCAGGAACATTGTTCCTTGTTGTACATGGATTTGTACTCATTTTCTTCCTAGTAAAGAAATGCTTAACTTGAATTCTTCCGGAAAGTAATTCCTCCTTAACTCCTCCCTTCATGAAATTTTAATTTCTAAAACCAACTAGTTGGATGCTAATTACCAAGTAGATTAAACCATGGTACTTGTATTTGGTTGCAAATTGATCGAAATGACCAAACCGCTAACATCGTCATCCAAGAGAACTTGAACCTTGGTGTCGTTGCCCCGTACATCACCACCGTGGACTCTATCAACTTTTTTTTGGTTGCAGATTTACGATGGAGTACCAATAGTCTCGATATCAAACCTCCACAAGACATCAACCATTGGAGTTTTGCCTTGCAGCATTGTGGCTTCGGTGATGGATAACTTTTTGTGTCCATCCTTGCGATTTTGCCGCTTTTGCTAGGCGCGCTCTTCTAGCAATTTTGCAGCTTTGTTGAAGAACTACTTTGATAAAGAACAAGCAATATTGCCCCTAGAGATTGTGAACATTATTTGAGATCTGTTCTATTTTGAAGATCATCGCATTGTAGTTTTCGATTTTACAGGAGAAAGAGATGAAGGGCAGAACTGGTCCCATCGGGCATGCCAATTTGTTTTCAAAAAATTATATGTGATACAAAAATAAATTGAAACCATAATATAAATATGAAGAAACATAATTTTATTGATAAAATATATGCGGGTACAATTCTGTTTGTTCCCTTGATTCTTCTTTCCTGATTATTTCCGTGATTCGAGGGTTGGAGCAGCGTATTTCTCGAACGTAAGATGATGCGGGCTTTCATGGATTTATTTGATATCCATGAAGTATGTTGTGGATCTTCTTGAGTTATTTGATTATCAAGAATTATCCGTCACTTCTTGATCTCTTTGTGAATATCCTGTGAGTTTATGAGATTTTCGAGATGATCTCCATTTTTTGAGATGCATCTTCAAAGGGAATATGTGACCCTTTTTATAGGTATGCATTAGGGTTTAGGGTAGAGTAACCTCCAAGAAACTCTTATAGACTCCTAGGATTTCAAAAGTCCTGTAGTATCTTGAATTTAGGATTTAACTTGATCCTTAAAATTTTGATGTCTACACATAGCACCCCCATATACGCACATCACCTCGTATATACATCGCTTTACATACATTACAATTAGACAAATAAAGTCTTATCCTATAGTTATCCTATCACACAAGATTAAGCAAAATACTTACCTTGATAAACCTTAATCAACCTTCTAAAATAGCCTTTTCCTTAGAACCCACATTTGACCGGCTCGAATATGTCAAATCTAACTCAAAAACATCAAACAAGACCATATGAATCAATCACAAACAATAAAGATTCAATCTTTAATCAATTCCCAAAAAGTCAATCTGGATTCACATGGTCAGAATCCGAGTCAAGGGTAGATCTGAACTACCTATAACCCCACGAGTCCAAATACATATTTATATTCTAAAACTAAGTTCAAATTATAGCTCAAAACCTCAATTCTTACTATCTTAAGTTGTAGGAACCCCCACCCCACCCCTCTAAATATTTCTCAAATTTTATTATTTGAGTATTATTAATTCTAGTAGATTAAATAATAACAAAACTGTGTAGAAATCACTTACCCCAAACCCTTGTGCGAAAATCTCCAAGACAAAATCGTCTCTCTCCAAGTCTAGGGTTCAAAATTTGGGAGAATAAGCTAAAAATTCCGAAATGTAAGTTTGCCTAGTGATTTCCGCATTTGCAAACAAACTTGTCACTTCTGCGATGTCGCATCTGCAACAAAACCATCGCGGATACAAGATCCACTAAACCAACTGACCCATCAGTTTTATGGACCTCACCTGCATATGCGGAAGCGCTACTACGCACACACCTTCACACAAGCAGCCCCACATCTGTGCAACTTCAACGCAGATCGGACATGGGCCACTACCAAACTTGCTTCTGCAAACCAAAAGTTACGCGCATGTAGCTCCATAGGTGCTATTACACCAGATCCCTGGCAACCAGCAATGTCATTATTCACCAATCTAGACCGGAATCAATCTGAAACATACCCGAGCCTCCCGGGACCCCTCCAATCACACCAACAAGTCCATAAATACTCCTCGGACCTATCCAAGGTCTCCAAACACCTATGGTAATATCACATCAATGAATCAAGGATCAAATCACAAGTTGAACTTCTCTTAAGTTCAAGAACTTCTTAACTTCCAACCAAGCATCTGATTCAAGCCTAATCAATCTGAATTACATCCAAACTTTGCACATAAGGTTCAAATAACAAAACAAACCTATTCCAAATTTTGAAACAACAATTCGAATCAGATATCAACAAAGTCAACTCCCGGTCAAACTTATGAACTCTCCAAACCTGTAAATTGCCAACTTTCGGCAACTAGAGTCAAAACATTCCAGGAACCTTCAAATCCAAATCCAAACATACGCCGAAGTCCAAAATTGCTATACGAACCTATTGAAACCATCAAATCACCAATCTGAGGCCATTAAACAAAAGATAAACCTTGGTCAACTCCTACAACTTAAGCTAACAATAGAATTAATTGTTCAAATCCACTCCCAAACCTCCTCGGGACCAAGCCAACCATCACCTCAATTCATAAAACAACAAACAAGCATATAAAAAAAAATTAAATAGGGAATCGGGGCTCAAATCACAAAATAACCGGCCGGATCGTTACAATATCATAAAACTTAAAGCTAAACATTCAAAAATCACTTAACTTATTCAGAATTTTTCAAAAAACATTGGTTCAATATGTAAAATCTGCGATGTAATATTGTGCTAGGAATATATTATTATCCTGTAATAATGTATTTTCTTTGAAGCCCAATTATGATTTGAAAATGCATGATTGTCCAATGAAAAATAAGGAATGTATAAAGTTGGAAATTAAATTAATTAATTTTCTTTATCTGGATATCCTCATCAATAATTTTCACTTGAAACATATGAAAGACAAGAGAATCTTGACCTTTTAATAAAGAAAAGAATAAAAATTGAGATATCATACTTCTAGATTAGATCTAGTTTAAATTGCTCATTTAAATCATAATGAAAGTAAACATAAATGAAAGTTCTCACAATTTTACGAGAAAGAAGGAATGATTAAGCGAGAAGAAAAAAAGATGGCAATAAGACCCAAGAAAGAACATTTTGAGATCTCAAGCGTGACCTTAAGTGTAATTAATTATAGTACTATAGTGTAGTATTACCCCACAAAGAATTGATAACATCTGGCGAATGTGAATCTAATCCTTTTTAGGAATCTCATAAATCGAATTATTACTTTTCATATCTTAGTGCTTTCTAAGTTCACAGTGCCCATAATTACCTGACACATTCTTTTTAAAATTCTCACTCTACTTTAGGAAATCAGTATACTTGGTTTAAGCTAGCGTTTGGTCACAAATTCTCAAATTTGTTTTGAAAAATCTGTTTTGGGTGAAGTTTGATTTAAAGATGAAAATATGTTTGGATATACGTTTCAAAACATATTTTCCAAATTTATTTTGGAAAAACATGTGTATTATTAGAGATTTGACCCAAAACCAATTATTGAGTTGGTTTTGGGATTTAGAATTTTGGATTTTGCCAAAATATAGGCAAAATTTATGGCCAACATGTGTTTGCCAAATTATACCCAAGTTTATTTTGGCAAAATTTATGGCCAAACGGGTCCTAAGTTATTGGGGACCAGTTTGGCCATAGATTTTGCCAAAATATATTTGAGTTTTTTTGGCAAATACATATCTGTTTATAAATTTTATCCATATTTTGATAAATTCCCAAAACCCAAATCTCAAATCCCAAAACTAGCTCAAGAGTTGGTTTTTGCCCAAAATGTTAATATTATATTTTTTAAAAATTGTCCCAAACTTTTGTATTTTATAAAATAGTCCACTATTTATTATTTTGTGACAATGCTATTTCGTCTTCTCGATCATCTGATAGTGTATTATGTAGTTCATTATAAAAATGATAGTTTTTTACCAAATTTACTTATGTTCAGGACTATGGTTTGCAATAACATAATGTATGTTATTGATGAAGGTACTGTTGGGTATTTGAGATAGTTTTTAGAACTTGTGAGTATAAGTTATGTTTCATGTTTTTTTTTCTAAAAACAAAGTGAAATATCTTTTGAAAACTCATGTCCAAACACATTTTCAGCTTCAAACCAAACTTCACTCAAATCAAAATTTTCGAAACAAATTTGAGAATCTATAGCGAAATGCTAGCGGAAAAACTTTAAAATTTGAGTAAAAGTTTGCAACAAAACCTTTGCTTGCAAAAGTTAAAACAATATTTTTCTCCAAAAACTCAAACAAATCGAGTTTAAAATTTTCATTTTTGCAAAATCTAAAACAAATCCACCTTAATTTAGTGAAGTACTCAATGTGATAAAATTTTGAATCTGAACCCATAAAATTCAAATTTTAAATGTGTATTTGATTGCCTGATATGTCTACATAAAAATTTGAAACTTAATTATAGTTATAACTAATGTATGCTCTCCCACTATTTAATGACTTTAATTATTGTTTTGAAAATAAACCTTTTTGGACAAAAACAGTTGAAACAAACATTTTCATTTTTCAAAAAACTCAACAAACAGCGTGTATATCCCGAAATATACGTACCTTATATTATGCCCATTGTATTGTATAGTGAAGACTGACGCCCATTCAAAGCTGCATTTAATAAAAGTATTTCACATTTGTCACATTGACCAACTGGATGCAGCTGTGGATGCAGCAGATGGGGGCTGTTGGAATCAGAAAGGAAAGAGAATGAGAAATGCAATGGCTTGCGAGGAAATGAAGTTTTTCCTTTCATGGCTGCTCATCACTCTGCTTTTATCACCTTTCAGTATTTTTGTAAGCTTCTTCTCATTCTTTCTTTAATTTTTTGTTCTAAAGATCCTTTGGGTTTATTTTCTTGCGTCTCATTTGTCTTAGTCATGTCCATTTTAATTGGTGAGTTTGCTTAATGGGAACTGCTTGATATGTTTGAAATCTTGCTGACAACATTTAAAATAGATTAGTTGTCTGATCCAAATTATCAAAAGATTGAATCTTTTGTGCATTTATTCATGTCCATTTGCACAAACTCTTTGACTTTCTGTGGTGGGGTCTATAAATCTTGATGGTTAAACATCATTTGGTGTTCTCCACTCTCATTTTACCAATTGACAAGTGTAGTGGAGGAGCCAGATATTTTCACTTAGGAGAGTCAAAATACAAATAAGTAAATACAGGAAGAAGCCGAGGGGATTTAACATATAGTTCCGGTGACACCCCTTTGACAAAGGTGGCAACCCTTGCGTGAGGCCTTAAATTGTTTGTTTTAGAAGTTGCCTGATTTGCGATCAGTGGCGAAGCCAGGAATTTCTCCAAAGGTATTCAAACTTGAAATAAGTATTAAAAGAAATCTCGACAAGGTGTTCGATATATATTATATATCTCTAAAACCTAATATTTTACCTATATACGAAAGTGGTCAACTGACCACCCTTACAAAAGTGTAGCTTCGCCCCTGTTTATGATGTATCCCACAGTTTGTTTAGAAGTTTCTCTTTCTTGTTCTTTTTGTGATACTTCTTGTCAATTATGATATTATGATGTGCTTTCCATTTCTATCTAGACACATTATTATTCTGGGGCCAAATTGATAAAGACTTGCATGTATTTGGCGTTTTCCAGATTGCAGCTTCTTAGCTTTACCTTTTGAACTAATAAAGAATTACAGTGTCTTTGGTGGTCCATACCTGGCACAGAAGCAGAGCAGGTATGGTGCAATGCTATATTGATGTCATTATCCATCTTGTCATAGTTTCAGGTCTTGATCCTTTATTAATTCAAAATTGTTTTCTTCAGCTGTTCTGTTGGCTAGGTGACAGAATTGAAGCTGCTAGACCTTGATAATTGAGCAATATAAAGTTCTGACACTGGCGTGGATTCATAATTTCTTTTACTGGTATAAAGACCAGGATGTTGCAAGGACAAAACCTATTGCCCTTTTGTTCTTTGCTGGAGTCATGGCGACCTTGCTACATTCTGACACGAGGCGCTTGTACTCTTGGTGGTGGGATAGCCATATTCCAAAAAACTCAAAATGCCTTCAAGAAAATCTTACTGGTGAGGGGCTCTCCACTTGGATTTCTTCTGCTTCTTCTTCTTCTTCTCCTCTTGGCCTTGCAGAAATAGCTTCATTCTGAATAGATTTCCATGTTATGTCTTCCTCAGGAGAAGCAAACTTCATGCCATTTGATTGTTTGAATTTAGTACTTGTTATTTTGATGTTAAGCTTTTGTTTGAATTAATGAAACGATGGTGTCTTCTGGTCTTACGAAAACTTGGTATGCCGCTTTGCACTGACAAGATATGTTTTGTGGTGTGTATGAAGACCAATCAATGCAAAAATAGAATTTAGCATGATAATCATGGCTATGGAGAGTTATTATAACCTATTCTGTGCAAATGAATTGAGAAAAGCACTATCTCTTCTCCTTGTCTCCCTCTGTACATCTATGAGTTTTTGGAAAAATATATTTTGATCTTATAATTGGAAGTGATAGAATGTCAGTGATGGAAGGCTTGCCTTGAGTATTCATTCATGCGTGTATGCATAAGAAGTTGCTAGAACCTAGATATTTATGTGTTCTTTATAGGGAAAGTGTATAAAATGTCTGTATGCAATTTGTGCATGTGAGTGGATTACCAGCATGAGGTATGAGGGTGGAATCTGATGTGTTGCCTATCAGGTGGTCCTGTGCTTGAATATGCATAGATCTGTTATTCCATTATCTTGTAAAGATGGATCTTTACTTTAGACTTGCAGATAAATTTGTTACAAGTTACAACCAAGCCGATACTCATATCTGGAGCAGTTGTTCCTCTCTGCATTACATACAATCTGATAAAAGGGCAGATAATCTGCTAGGCGTCTCAGATTTGTTGCTGTCCCTTTTTGCAGAACTGGAACCCGGATAATTAAATTGATTTTTATTTATGTGTGCTACTTGCGAATTTTGTCGACTGTGATCATTTCTAATTTTGTCCAATCTTGTATGAATTCCGCACATCCATATTAACATCCGCATTTCTACGACACTCATCTTGTGGATATGTTGGACCTACTGGCCCAACAGTCACTCCGATATAACGTTTCTGGTCTTACAACCATTTTATAGAACATGCCTTTCACTTTGGTAAATATCCTCTTAACGCATAACACACAATTAGTACTTTTCCATTTAACCATCCTATTATGATTGTATGTGTAATATCTGCATCTATCACAGTTCTCCTGAAAGATCTACTCTGAATAACTGAGTTGTTTGTATTTAGGGACCACAATCCCGTCTAATTTAATCTCAACCTCACCCTTTTTGTGTTGTCTAAACTTGCAGTGTCTATATTCACTCTTGCTTCTACGTATCTACAACATTTTCTTTCTACAATGCTTCTCCACTGTTCAAGTTTTTGTTTGACACCCTTATTAGTTTTGTCAATTAACACAATATCGTCTGCAATTAGCAGACAGCATGAGACCTTATCTTGTATATTGTTAGTTAGCTGATCTATAACTAAGGTAAACAAGTGCGGGCTCAATGCGGATCTCTGATTTAAAAGTACAGTAAAAGGGAACTCCTTTTTATCTCTTACCATTGCTCTTACACTAGTGACAGCTCCTTGATAAATCCTTTATTGCATTCTATATATTTAATATGAATTCCTTTCTTTTCCATTATCACCAAAGGACTTCTCTTAGCAACCTATCATATGATTTCTCTAGGTCAAGAACACCATTTGTAGGTCCTTTTTCCTCTCCCTGTAAATTTACATTGCAAGACTATAGCCTCCATTGTAAATGTACCAGGTATAAATCGAAAAATGATTCCCCCTCACTTTTGTAGTGTCCTAAGTCTATGCTCTATCACTTTTTCCCAAGCTTCATCGTATAGCTCGTGAGTTTGATGTCACGATAATTCCTGCTACGTTGAATATATCATTGTATTGTCTTCTATGTGTGGTACTTGGAAAATTATGCATAAGTTTCTTGTGATGCACTTGTTTGTAAAATCTCATTGAGGAACTTAACTTGTTTCGCATCTTATTACAACAGAAACGGATGCTAAAGTAAAGTCAATGATCAAGCTCATTGAAGAAGATGCCGATTCATTTGCAAGAAGAGCTGAAATGTATTACAAAAAGAGGCCTGAGCTAATGAAGCTGGTTGAGGAGTTGTACAGGGCATACAGGGCACTAGCTGAAAGATACGATGTAACAGGAGAGCTAAGGCAGGTCCATAAAACCATGTCAGAGGCATTTCCTGACCAAGTGCCTTTTCTACTGGCTGAAGATTCACCCATGAGATCTTCCACACAGTATACAGAGTCACATACTCCACGAGAGTGGTGCCTGATTCATGCATCCTCTGACACAGATAACTTGCAACAGGATGTGATTGGTTTAACACCATCTAGTATACATGCTGCACAGAAGATCGAGACTTATACTGGTGATTCTGATAAGGGAACATGGGGTTTAAAGCAGTTAATTGAGATGCTTGGGGCTGGAGAAGAAATGTTAAAAAACTCAAAGTTCCTCGAAGGAAAATTGAGCAAAGGATTGAACAGAAACACAGAAGAAAAGGAAAAACGTTCGCATAATCAAGTACCCGAATTGTTAGATGAGAATGAGAATCTCAAGGCCCAAATCCTCGTTCAGGCGGAGCGTGTCAGTGAAGCTGAAGCTGATTTTCTAAACCTGAAGGAAGCCCTAGCTGGTATGCAAGCAGAAAAAGAAACTACCTTCATTCAGTATCACCAATGCCTGGAACAGTTATCTGCTGCAGAGAGGGAGCTCAATAGTGCACAGAAGGATTCCACGAAGTTCAGTGACCGAGCTAGCAGAGCTGAAAATGAAGTTCAGAAGATGAAGGAATCCCTTATCAAATTAGAGGTTGAACGAGATGCTAGTTTGAGCAAACATAAGGAGTATCTGGGAAGGATATCTAATTTGGAAGTTAATGTTAGTCAAGCACTTGAAGGTACAAAAGAACTAAATAAGCGTGCAATTAAGGCAGAAACCGAAGCTCAGAATCTTAGGAATGAGATCTCTAAGTTTGAGTTTGAAAAGGATGCTGTCCATCATCAGTATAAGCTATGCATGGTAAACATATCTGACCTTGAGAAAAATCTCTTGGTGGCTCAGGAAGAATCCAGAACGCTTAAGGAGAGAGCTGATGGAGCTGAAGCTGAGATCAAGAAACTGACATTTGTTTGGATGGAGCTAAGTGAGAACAAAGAAGCTGCTGTCCGTGACTATAAACACTGTCTGGGTAAAATATCCAAACTTGAGAATGAACTATCTTGTGCCCAAGAGGATGTAAAACGCCTTAATGGTGAGCTTTCAATAGGAGCTGCAAAGCTTAAAAATGCTGAGGACAAGTGTGTTGTGCTGGAGATGTCAAATCATTCATTGTGCCGAGAGGCAGATAATTTGGCAACGAAGATCGCAACGAAAGATCAAGAACTCTCTAAGAAGCAGATGGAGTTGGAGAAAATTCAAGTTGATATGCGAAATGAGCACTTAAGACATGCACAAATTGAAGCCACCCTTCAGGCTCTGCAGAATTTGCACTGTCAATCACAAGAAGAGCAGAGAGCTCTGACCGTGGAACACAAAAATGGTCTTGAGCTGTTGAAGGACATGGAAACATGCCAAAATAGTTTGGAAGGTGAACTTAAGCGATTGAAGGATGAAAATAAGAGCCTGAATGAACTGACATTATCCTCAACCAATTCGATAAAGAATCTGGAAAATGAAATCCTTAGCTTGAAGAAGATGAAGGAGAAACTTGAAGAGGAGGTTGCTCTACAAGTTGGACTAAGTAACAACCTTCAGCAAGAGATTTCATGTTTGAAAGAGGAAACCAATGACCTAAACAGTAGTTATCAGGCTTTAGTAGAGCAAGTGAAGGTTACAGGTACAAACCCTAAATGTATCAACTCGTCAATAAAGAGCTTGAATGAAGAGAACTCCAAGCTTAGGATAATCTGTGAGAAGACCAGAAGCGAGAAAGAAGTCCTCCACAAGAAGTTGGAAGACATGGATGAACTTTTGAAGAAGACGGCTACTTTACAGAGTTCCCTCTCAGATGCAAATGGTGAATTGCAGGGATCGCAGGAAAAGGTGAGAGCACTGCAAGAGTCTTGCCAAATTCTCAATGGAGAGAAATCTACTCTTGTCACTGAAAAAGCTGCTTTGCTCTCTCAGTTGCAAATTGTAAGTGAGAACATGCAGAAACTCCTAGAGAAAAATGATGTTCTCGAGAACTCTTGTTTTGGTGCAAAAGCTGGACTTGAAGGTCTAAGGGAAAAGGCCAAGGGTTTAGAAGAGATATGCCAATTTATGATGAATGAGAAATCCAATATTCTTGATGAAAGAGGTAACCTAGCTGTTCAGTTGAAAAGAGTTGAACGGCGACCGGGGACAACATTTATGGTTCTCGAAGAAAGGTATGCTTGCCTAGAGAAGGAGAAACTTGTAAAACAGCTAGAAGTTGAAATGGAGAAACAAGAAAGGACCAACATTACTCATCAGAGTGAGACCCGATTAATTTACGTGGAAAACCATATCCAGGAAGAGAGTAAGTGGAGGAAGAAAGAATTTGAAGAAGAATTTAACAGAGCTTTAAAATCCCAGTTTGAAATTTTCATCCTGCAGAAGTTTTTACAAGATATGGAAGAAAAGAATTATTCTCTCTTGATAGAGTGTCAGAAACATATTGAGTCATTGAAATTGGCTGACAAACTGATTTTAGAGGTAGAGAATGAGAGCCTTGAGCAGCAGGTTGAAGCAGAGATTTTGGTAGATGAAATTGTAAGGTTGAGAATGGTGATATATCAAGTTTTCAGGGCCTTTGAAATTGATTCTCATCTTGTGTCTGAAGATAAGTTGGAAAATGAACAAACTTTCCTGCATCATATCTTGGGCAGTGTTGAGGATCGGAAATGTTCCCTCAGAATGTATGAGGATGATAAGCAGCAGTTGTTGGTCGAAAACTCAGTTCTTTTAACTCTATTTGCGGAGCTGAAATCAAAGGGACTGGAAGTGGAGTCGATGAAGAAATCTGTGGAGGAGGAGCTTAATATCATGGAAGAGAAGCTGGTAACAGTGCAAAAAGACAATCATGACCTAGTAGAGATGAACAAGAAATTGCAGTCAGAAATGAGCAGCAGTAGTCAACTAACTGCCATACTTGAGGTGGAGGTTCAGACTCTCTGTGTCAAGCATGATGAGTTGCTGACAGCTTACCTTGAATTACAAAAGAAATACTCTCAAGTGCTTCATGAGAACGAAACATTGTTGACAAAACTCTCAGAGATCAAGGAGGAGAAAGGGGTAGTGGAGCAGGAAAATGACGGTTTTCTACTTGAGACACTGACTCTTGGTAATTTCTCTACGATTTTGAAGAGTTATGGTACTGAAAAAACTGATGAGCTAAAGTCCATTTATGAAGACATGCGCAAACTTTATTGTGTTATCCTTGACTTTGAAAAGGAGATGGATGTACTTAACAAGAAGCTGGAAATGAAGGAAACTGATAACCTACTTCTGAAGAAATCAGTTCAAAGGTTAGAAAATGAGCTTCATGAGGTCAAGGAATCTAATGATCATTTGAAGCTGGAAATATCAACTGGAAAAGAACTTCTTGGCAAGCAGGAAGCCGGGCTTTTGAAAGCAGGAGAGAAGCTTAAAGCATCTGAAAGTTTGAACTCAGAATTGTGTAGGGCTCTGGATGCACTAAAGGCTGACTGTCTAGAATCCTCGAAGAGGAATGAAGATCTAGAAAAGAAGATAATTGAAATAGCGAGAGAGAATACTACTCAGAACAAGGAAATTGAACGCCTTCAAGAAGCGAACATGAATTTGGGGGGCGAATTAAATAAATTGCATGAAGAAATTGAAGAGCAACGAGTCAGAGAAGACTGCCTAAGTTCG
Source organism: Nicotiana knightiana (assembly GCA_005239525.1). Taxonomy (NCBI): domain Eukaryota; kingdom Viridiplantae; phylum Streptophyta; class Magnoliopsida; order Solanales; family Solanaceae; genus Nicotiana; species Nicotiana knightiana. The sequence goes on from ML381201.1 coordinate 132,011, forward strand.
GAGCTCCAGGAGAAAGACTATGAGTTTGGATTATGGGAGGTAGAAGCAGAGACAGTTTATTTTGATTTCCAGATTTCCTCCATTCGAGAAGTGTTACTGGAAACCAAGATGGATGAGTTAACTAAGTTTTGCGGGAGAGTCGAAGGTGAAAATGCTTCCAAAAGCTCGGAGATTGAGCAGGTTAAAGGAAAAATCACTAAAATGGAGAGAGAAATGGGAGAACTGAAGTTGCAATTACATGCATATGCTCCTGCAATAGCCTCTTTGAGGGATGATGTAGTATCGCTTGAGCATAATGCTCTCCTCCACACGAGGCTTAAGCAAGCTGGCTCTCAGGAATCAAAGGTAATGTAGTTTCTACTACTAACTGATGTACATGTTTCTTTTATTCTCATACTTACTGCAACTGATGATATTTCTGTTGTTGGGCCTGAATGTAACTCAAGCCTTTTGGGTTTTAACATGACCTTTGCTTTAAAACATCAGTGGTTTGATTGCTCTGTGATGTCGAGGTTTGGATGAAAATCTCCTGATATATCCTGGTACTATTCTTAGCATATGTTTGTTATACTTTGAAAACTATTCTTAGTCAGTATTTTCTCTTTGAAATTCATCCTATCGAGGCCTTTTGTTTCAGAGCAATTTCCTGTGTATGATATCTCGTTTCTAAGGGATAGACCGACTTGTTTGCTTGACTTAGACTCATGACATGCGTCTAGATTGTTGAAGGAGATGTAGCTCAACAATGTTAATTTTAACATTGGGTTTGTAACACAATACGGTGTGGCCTAGTGGTGTATGAAGTGGGTGCAAACCTTAGAGACTAGGGTTCAAATCCTAGCAGAGACAAAAAGGATTTCTTTCCATCTGCTTAAGCCTTGATGGGCTTATTGGAAACAACCTCTCTTCCTTCATAAGGTAGGGGTAAGGTCTGCGTACACACTACCCTCCATAGACCCCACTGTCTGGGATTGCACTGGGTTAATTGTTGTTGTTGTTTGCCTAAGCCTTGATGGACAGAGTTACCCGGTGCTGGTGGGAGATAGCACGTACCTTGTAAGGATTAGTCGAGCTGTGCTCAAGTTGGCCCTGACACCACCGTTATCAGGGGAAAAAACATTGGTTTCGTGTTGCCTAGTTGACTTGTAAGAATATTCTATGAACTTTTATTTAGAAGTACATAGGGAATATATGAAAATCATTTTATCCTGGAGAGTTTGTGATCAGCTGCAATTTTCCTGTTGAAATTTCTTCTTCGTGCATATATTTGCAGTGTGTTGATGTTGTGGTTCATTCTGATGAAAGTAGCGGTGGAAAGCTGATAGAAGATCAACATGCCATGACAAAAGACATCCTAGTTTTGCGTGACCTGAGGATCAGGATTAAAGCTGTTGAAAAAGTAGTGGAAGAGAGGAACAAGCCTATTTTGGAGGTATCTTCATACAGTAAGTGTGGTCGAGACAGTGCTGGAAGTGAAATTGAGGCATTAAAATCTACGCGTAGTTCTGATCTAGAGAAACATGAACATGCAGAAAGGAGGAGTCTGAGGAATGAGCATGGTGATGGTCATAATAGGCAAAATATGAAACCCAAATCCTTTGACGGCCGAAACAGTATACGAATGAAAGATATAGCACTTGATCATGTCTCTGATGGCTCACCACAAAGAGCTAGAAGAAGAGGTTCTTCTGAGGCAGACAGAGCAGTTGATCAGATGCTTGAGCTATGGGAAACCACAAAGGGATGCAGCACCAACCAAAGTGTGAAGGACTTGAAGAAACGGGCAAATTACCCAACAGAGGGTACTATAGGGTACAATCAATTTAGAGAGTTGGATTGGAGGAGCAATCATCCAACCACAGAAGCAGAAATGGAAAAGGAGTTTGGTGTTAATAAGTTAGAGTTATCAATGAATTCCTCTGATGCAAGTCATGAAACAACCAAGCAGATTCTGGAGCGACTTGCTTCTGATGCTGAGAAATTGATGAGTCTTCAGATGACTGTTGATAACATGAGAAGGAAATTGTATACTAACAGAAAAGCTAGAAAAGGCAAAAATGTTGATTTTGAAGCAGCAAAAGAACAGTTACAAGAAGTTGAGGTAACGGTTGTTCAGCTGGTGAATTTGAACGCCCATTTACTGAAGAATGCAGAAGAAAGCACACTTGTTACAGGAAGTACTTCAGCAGAATCAAAAGAAGTCATGAATATCAAGCGCAAAAGAGTTTCAGAGCAGGCGAGAAAGGGGTTTGAGAAGGTTGAACGACTACAATTGGAGGTTCAAAAACTTCACTACATGTTACTGAAACTGGATGATGAAAAGAAAAGCATAGCCAGAAGCAGATTTTCCAGGAGCAATGCAGGTATTGTATTGAAGAACTTCATCCATATTGTGAAGAGAAATAGTGAAAAGAGAAACAAGGTCCATCTTTGCGGATGCTTTGCACCTTCAAGTAGCAGCAGCAATAGATACTACATCTAATATGCTTCTAACCTTTTTCAGCTTGATGTTCCTAGTTATTGAATTGTTTGGATCATTTCTTCTGTAGTCAGTAACCGGAAAACTGATCCGTGAATTATAACAGCTAGATTGGAGCTAATTCCTAATTAAGTTTTGTGAAGGCTACTATTCTCGTTGTTCAAATTTTTAACTACCTAAAGTACTTTAGCAATAACATTACTTTCTTGCTTTATAAATTAACCTTTCTATTCTCTTCAGAGCTGCTAGTTATTGGTAACTAATCTAGGTGTTCAACAGTAAAGCTATTAGCTTTAGCTTGTGGGGTTCCTGCAAGGACTAAAATAAATAGATTTTAGAAGTTTGTCAAACGGCTTTCTGCCGTACAATTTACTCCCTCCGTTTAAAAAAGATTATCTTACTTTAATTTGGCACAAACTTTAACAAGGAATAGAAGACTTTTAGCATGTGTAGTTTGAAACTTTGGTCTCAAACCTGTCATGTGGCTATAGGAAATATTGAAAGGTGACAATCTTTTTGGACATACTAATAAGGAAATAATGTCAATATTTTTGAAAATTACCTTAACTTATGTGACATGAGTTGATACTTCTATAAAGGATATTGTGTTTTATTCCCTTTCCCCATATCCCCATTTTTAATAATCCATTCATTTTTATTTTTTTACATATAAAACGCAAGTTCCTTTGTTGCAACTCTGTTTATCGCCTTGACCGGGCGATACTCTTAATTCTCCATTTGTTTTTATAAATATTTGCATTACTCCATCTAAAAGTTATTAGAGATTCTATACTATAGTTTTACTCAGAGTAAACTGCTCAGTAATATAAACATTTATTCGGCAAGCTAAAAACAATTTTTTTCCCCCTGTTACTAAAAACATAATTCTAAAAAAGTACTCCACAAAACTACAACTTTTAACAATTTAAGGTGATAATACTAAACTACTAATTCTACCAAGCAATTAAATCTATTTCAAGATAACCAAAGTAATGACTCTTATTATTATTATTTTTATTTCCATTTAGCTATCGAATAACATGCAAGAGAAAAGGAAAAGGCGGACAAAATAAATCAATAATCACCAAGAATTATGTTGCGATGTATGTGAGTCCCTCACACTTTACTAGAGTTCTTGGTTCGAACCCCGAAAATAATTTGTCTATTGTAGCACGCCGGTAATTACGAAATAAAAAATCTTTTTAAAAAAAAGCCAATAGATCATTTGTCAAATAATTCATAAAGGGTCCATCACAAACTCTCTATACGTAACATGTCACCATCATTTATTTGCATTCACTAATTTCAGATTTGTCATTATTCATTCATAATTCACAAAATCTAACTAGTACCCACGGGGTAGAGAACGTCTGGCACACAGAAATGGCGTCCGTCCATTGTTATGCTCGTCCATTCCAAGCCGTTCTAGGGTTTCAGCGTCCCCTTCACAGGCCTCAATCTTCCTTCGTTACCTTCCTCAGTCTTAGCCACGGTGCTTTCCCTGCCCACTTCAATTCCAGGTACAAATGCTTTAATTTTACACTCTTATAGACTCAAAATTATTTTTTTTACTTGTTCTTTAGTACTATTAAATTTGTAGTATTAGCATTAATGGGTTGTTCATCAGTGACATACCAGTGGCGGACCCAGGATTTTGTGCAAGCGAGTTCAATCTTAGACGTACATAACTTTAGTCGTAAAATAGTAGTTGTCAAGTGGGTTCAAATAAAATATATATACAAAATTTATGCAGCTTTAATTGTAATTTATACATATACACAATATTATTCTTTGACGAAGTGGGTTCAGCTGAACCCGTTTGCCACAATATGCGTCCGCCACTGAGACATACAATGCCTTGTGCAGCTAGTTAAATGACCAAGTGGGTGAGTGTGCGTGTATGGAGGGAAGGGAAGGGAAGGGAAGGGAAATTTTTTAATACAAGTGGTGCCAGAACCAGTTAGATATTTCATCGGGTGCTTGCGTCCTCCCATCACAGTACTAGATAAATTTGCCCATCAAGGCTTAAACAGATGAAGAGAAATTATTTAACTTTTCTATCTTTGCAGGGATTGAAACCTAGACTCCGTTAATCTTCGTTCCAGCTTCCTCGATTACTAGCAGTGGCGGATCCAGAGTTTTCATCAAGGGGTATCAAAAAATAAATAACTAGATATATTGAAAAGTCAAGGGGCAGGGGTATATCGATTTATAAGTAAATATACATAAAATAAAAAAAATTATCTAGCAAAATAGTGTAATTTTCCGGCGAAGGGGTGTCGCGTGACACCCCTTGCTTCAATGTGGCTCCGCCACTGATTACTAGGGTGCTAATGTTTGAACTCAGATCGTTTGCACAACTCTTTGGCTTCCTACGGAATGTTTTTGCTTTGTTTGTAGAGGTTTTCCTTGTTTATCCTCCCCTGTATAACTATAGTTCCACAATCAATGGTACTTCCTCAGTTCCATTTTATGTTATTGAGTTTGACTGGGCACGAAGTTTAAGAAAGAAAAACTTTTGAAACTTGTGGTCCAAAACAAACCATAGACATTTGTGTGGGTATAAATAATGTCATTAAGGCTAAAATGTGAAGCTTGAAATCAAACTGTTTTTACATGTAAAAAGGTATCGTTCTTTCTAGGACGGACTAAAAAGCAAGGTGCATCTCATAAATTGGAATAGAGGGAGTTATAAATACTATGTACACCATTAGAAGTGACTGCATAGCAGTGAAGGCTTTTGAGTCCTGCTGTTCAGTTGTAAGGTTTGAGAATGCGCTAGGATTTATAAATAGGCTAAAATCGATCTCAAAGACGTTCTCTCTCCTTCACCACAAAATTGTTTGATGTAAAACCACCTCTGGACGGAACAAAGAGAAGTTGTCAAAAGATACTTGAATTAATGACATTGTATGATTTCTGGACAAGCTTACTATGACATTAAGTAATTCCGATTTCCAATCATGTTGTTGTGGTGAATGAAGTTGCCACTTCTTGACATCCAAACATTAGAAAACTTGCATTACTTTGCATGCCTTAAAAGGTCTATAACTGTTTTTACTATCTAGGGCTTGGAAATCTTCTGTAGATTTTATTATCGGATTCGATGCTTGAAAATAGAGGTCCCTCGTTTTTTTTTCAGTATATGTTTTCCAAATTTGTACGTACAACGTATATTGTCTCACTTTCTTGTTTTATGGGTGTATGGAGCTCTACAAGGACAAAAAGTACAGGTTTTTTAAAGCAGAGGTTTTGTGGTAGATAGGTGACAACCTATGTTGCTCGAACTCTTCAAATATACAGCCGGGTACATGTTGGATCCTCCAAAAGTAGTGCGTTTTTGAAGGATCCGACACGGGTAGCGCGGTAATTTTGAAGAGTCCGAGCAACATAGACGACAACGGATGTCTCTTGAGCACAACTTGAGTGGTTTATGATATCGTTTTCATTGTACTTAGATGTGCTGTTATCAAAGGATGTTACAATTTTTTGGTTCTCTGTTTTGTTGTTCAGATTCAACAATGCTGGGAGTGTGCAGCTAAGGCAGAGACTACTACCTATATCAGCATCAAACAGCAATTCTTCAGGAGGATCAGACAAAAGCAATGATGCATCAGGCCCTCCATTAGCCACCATTTTGGCTGGTGTCTTCGTCTTCTGTCTGGTTTGTTGGATCGTAGGTTCTGTTGTGATGTGGCTTATAAGTCTAATTACCAATGTCCCGTCATTGAAATAAAACCAGAACATGTGCTGTAGTTTGCCCTTTGTTCAGTAGCTAGACAAACCCATAGGCCAGCAGCCTAATTATGATGCTTTCCTTTCTGTTGCGGAGCATGACATTAAAACGGGGTTGCTTATTTGTCTTGCTTCTAAATGACTCTAATTTGTCAACTATTTCTGATAATGCAGAGGACATTTGTGGAGTTGAAAAACCATATTAGCTCTAGCACTCTCACTTGTTATCTCAAATGGTGTAATACTCCATTTAGAGCATACCAAGATATTTCACTCGCAACCCTTTTCATTTTCATTGTACATTTTATTTTTAATTTTTATTTATTTATTGGATAGGAGGCTTATCCTACATTGATAGGGAGAAACAGATTCAGCCTCGAGATTTTGCCAATTTATTCTCGACTCAACCGTTCGAGGTTCTTTTTTCATGTTGATCACTCAACTGCTTGAATGTTTTGTTTAATATAAAGACGTTTCAAGGCAGGGGCGGACCTAGAGCATTGATTACGGGTTTCCGGGAACCCAGTAACTTTTGCGTAGACTCTGTATTTATGTTAAGAAATTCATTAAATATTTATAAATATCTAACTGTGAACCCACATATTATTGCATATTAATTTGAAATTATGGTAGGAACCCATAAGCCTCGGATCCTCGATCCGCCTCTGTTTCAAGAGGCAATTATGTATTGGCTGCTGATGCTTGGATACCCAATTGAATACCGTTGCAGCTTAACTCATGGTTAACTTCTGGAATTCCACCATACAATATTTATGTATACCGTTGAGCTCCTTTCTCTGCTACTATTTGCCTCGTAATGAAGTTCTCGTTCTTTTTCATTTAAGGGAAAATGTCCAAATTTGTCCATCAACTATACGAAATGGTTTATATTTATTCTCCATTAATAGTTATGGTTAAATATGTCCTCACTGTTATTAAAATGGGCCAAATTTACCCTTATGTGCAAACGGAAAAATAATCCAACGGATTAACACTATAAATTGCCACGCATGTGTGGCTTAAAATTAAGGAAAATTACCAGTTATGTCCATTTATAAGTAGCTCGTTATAAAAATTAGTCAATTCATAAAATATTACTTATATTAGCCAAATATTACTAATATTAGCCAAATTGTAGCAAAAAAATGTCAAATTGTTGCTTTTTTTGAGTGGGTATTATTAGAATAGATTGGGTACATCTTAAGGAGCTTGAATCTCAGTTTTGGGATGATTTGATGAAGTTTTGAGGTGGTTTGAATTGAAAATTCGAAGTAAAAACCTGAACATGAAAAAAATGATGTGTCTCACACTAAGTATCATTTGTGTATCATATATGTATCATATTTGTATCAATTGTGTATCATATGTATATCAATGTATACCTATATGTGAGATACATGTTTGATACATGTGTTGCAGAAGAATTTTTTGAACTCGATTTAATTACGAATTTTGATACAAAACCAGTCCAAATCACCTCCAATCTTCCTCAAATTTTGTATATTGACATGTTTTCAATGAATTTCAACTATACCCATTGAAAAAGTTCTTTTTTTGCTTAGATTTTTGGAATATTGTATTTTTTTTTGTATTTCATCACCTTATTTGCTAACTCATCCATGAAATTTCCTTTCCGTCTTGCATCTAATGTTGCTAATCTGCTTAAAAATATGGAAGGTGATTTTTGCATGTGATTCTTTGAGAGAAAGAACCTTGTCTATTTGGTTTTTCGATTTCTATATGTACTTGGCTAGTTTTGATAAGACTATGACTAATGGCTAGAGGTTAGTAAGTTGAAACTTATTTGGGACATTTGTGTAAGTTTCCTAACATTAAACCCACTCATTTTACCCGAAATTGAATATGGTTAACTTAACAGCCCAACTTGGTTTTCCCCCTATTCCCCTCCCACAAAACGTCTTTCGCGAATAGCCTTTGTCCACAGCAACATGTTTGTCGTGGAGTTCATCTTATTGGCACCAAGTGTGGAAGAAAAAACAAGAAATTACGAAAGATCGAACTAGTTCTTGCATATGTGATAATGGGTTCGATTTAATTTATTTTAGAATCTCCTTTTTTTTTTCTTCCTGTATCTAGTTTTGTTGAGTGAATTTGCTGATATTGATTCCTGATCTGCATATGCTTGTATTTGGTGATATGTGTTTGTTTTGGTCAAAAATTCTCTTTTGCTTGTAGCAAAAATCATGCAAAAGCATTATAAGTGCAAAATTCTTTTCTTTCACTTCTTCGTCGATAGTCATGAATGCTACCAAGGAAAGCTCACAGAAAACACTCTTCCAATTTTAAACCTTGCAATATTAATCAAATAAGAACCAATCACTTCTATTCTCAAATTTCTTTTTCTTTTCCTGTTTGGTAAATGACAACTATGAGTATATACTTCTCTTTTGTTAAATTTGTTCGACATCCAATCCTACGTTATACTAACATTTCATAAGGTGGATATCACATGACGTGGCATCTCAGCGCCCCTAATCAATTTCACCCCTCACTTTTATTTTTTTTCCACTAAAAAATTTTCTTTCGCTCCACCATAAAAAATATTATATTTCCAGCTAGTCAACTCAAACCATATCAGGTATTTAAATAGTATGAGACAGAATGATGTCCATCTGCGAATGCCTTGAGCACTTGGGTATGCAAAAAAAAAAGAACTTCAATTTGTCATCCTTCCATTAAGTTTGTCCAAGGTAGAGTGTATTTTGAAAAATTCTTTTGCAGACCCAGGTGCTCAAAGCATTTGCAGATGGGAAGAATTCTGTCTCATACTGTTCAGATACTCCCGTTTGGTCTGAGTTGACTAACTAGAAATATAATCTTGTTCATAGTGGTGGTAATGATGGCAATGATGATGGAGGGAAATGAAATTTTAGTGGCGGAAAAAAGAAGAAGGTAGGGTAAAATAGGTTAGGGGCGCTGAGGTGGCATGTCACGTGACATCCAGCTCATCAAATTTCAGTGTCACGTAGGATTGTATGTCCACCTTGGATAAACTTAAAAGGAAGAAGGCTATATTTGAACCAATAGTATAATAGTAGGGGTATATATGGACCCAAAGTATAACGAGGAATATATTTAAATATTTTTCATAGTACAAGGGTATATTTGACCGTTGTCTGTTAATTTTAGAGTCTGGAACCAAAGTGTTTGAAAAATTAGACTCAAAACACCAAAATAGGTATAAAAAAAAAGACTTGAAAACATTATTATATATAGCGCATGAATTACATACGTTATACCTTAACGACAAGTTTTTCCGTTAAGGTAAAGCGCATGTAATTCATGCCTATGCCTATTATTTTTTGATCCACTGGTGGGTATAGCGTATGTAGTATATGCGCTATACGTACAACGGACATAACACATGCATTATACCCACGAGTTATTGTCCCCTCGCACTGAAAATTTTCTTACCTAAGGTCCAACATTCGTTTTTCAGCATTTTTTGTATTTTGCTTACTTAATTTTTTAAAATTTTTCTAGAATATCTGAAGAGCGAAAAATTAGGGTTGCATTATATTAGGGGGGGGAGGGGGAGGAGAGGGGGAGGGGGAGGGGAAGGGGGAGTGAGGGGAGTGAGGTTGTGGTGGAGAATAACTCAGTACACAATTGTTGTTTTCTATAGAATATTGTTAAGTTGCCACTCACATTGAAGTACTATTTATATCCAATTTTTTCCTATACTTTTTTTAATGCATATCTATCTTTAAAATAGTACATGATCATCAACTAATATTTTTCCATAATTTCTGATTTTTTAAAGGATTTTATTAATTTATCCTAGTATTTTTATTATATAAATAATTATTAATTGCATCACAAATGACTTTATAACAATTTATGACTTTAATTTTACTATTTATATTTATAGTAAGCTTTAATTATTTCATAAATAGCCACATTTATATTTTTTGGGTCATAATCACAATAACTTTGCTATAATAGCCCATGTATGCAGTATTACATTATTTCACCAGAAAATAGTTTTTTATATTTTTATAATGTTTAGTAATTAGTTTAAATCATTTTATGCATGAAAATCATTTTATATAATTTGTTAATTATTTTTAAAAATTATTTTATTGATTAATTGGGTATTTAACAAATAGCCCTTTTAATTCTTTTAATTTTCGGACCTAACCAATTATACCAACCCAAATATCTTAAAACTTAGCCCAATTCGCCCCTAGGCCCAATTCTGTATATACCCGACCCAAACCCTTCTCTAATCGTGGTCGTTGATCTTTGAGATCAACGGTCCACATTAATTCCTTCCTTTTTAACCTAAAGCCAACTCTAAACCCCCTCATTTTTCCTTCCCCCGCCGTCTTCGTTTCCCTAACCCCTCCCTTTATCTCTTAGATGCTCCTTAAAACTAGCCGCCGTCATCGGAAAATCTCACCATTCATGAGGTTTCTCTGTATTTTTCGGCCCTTGCCGGCCTTCTACATCTTTTGGTTGTTCGACTTCATCGATTTCTAAGAGAATCTCAGAGAGATTCAACCTGGTTTTGTTCGAAAACCTTTTCACAGGCCTGTCTATGGCCATTTTCGTTTGTGAGTAGTATTTTCTTCTTATTTATGGTTCGCATCTATGGTTTTAAACGAGTTTCCTTTCACCTCTGTCATTTTCAAAAAACCTAGCCTTATGACTACTTTGGTCTGTTCAGATCTTTGAAAACTTGAAACGTTTTAAGTGTTATTTGATATTTTTCCTCACAAATCTTCTGTTTTCTTTATTGCTACTTGATTCCAGTGCTTTTCTGAAATTAAGGTTTCGTCCTAAGTTTCTTCAAAAGGGTTTTTAACTTTCAAGTGTTTAAATCCGATTATTCTTTACTGGTTTAACTACTTGCTATTTATTGCAATGATTACCTCAATCTTCTTCCCGTTATGTGTTTATTTCTGTCACTCAAATATTTTGTCTGATTTTATTTAGGGTTCGAATTATATTTTCCTGTTAAAATCAGTATTTCTCTGTGATTTTACCTATTTCCTTATTTGTGACTTTAATTAGTAATACTTGCCTTAATTAGACTATTAGTCTGATTTAGGGGTTTTAATTGACTACTATATGGTATGTGATGGATTTCTTACTTTATTTGAACCCTAATTTATACAGTTAATTGACTCTCCCTATTCTGGGGGATCTCTCCCAGATTTTCTGTATGAATTGATTGGTTAAATCCCCCAATTAACTGGTTAATTTATTTGAATACCCTGTTTATGAACTCTGAGTTATTTTTGCCTTATTTATTTTAATTTTACTAAGTGCTATTTAAACTCTCACTCTGATTCTTCTAAACACGAACACAATTCAGAAAGAAATTCGCACACACACACTCTGCTCTCCCCTTTCTACTGCTTGTGTTTACTACATTGTCTAGCCGACTGAAAGCCAAGGATAGACCACTGAGTTCTGCATACTTTCACCTTCTATTTGCTGTCTTTAACTGGTATGTCTCCCCTCTTAATATCCCTTTACACGCATTGGAATCATACCTATGTGTTTTCCTGTTCATTGCTCTGACTATTTCTATGTAGTTAAATCCATGCCTTCTTTTGTTTGTTGATCTCAATTAACATGTTTACTTCTGTATTTAAACTTCTATCTTTCCAGTTTATTGCTTTTAATCAGCATGTTCACTTCAGTGTTTAAACTTCTATCTTTCCTGTCTATTGACCTCAATTAGTATGGCCACTTCTGTGTAATTAGATCCATGTCTTTTCTGTGAATTGATTCCAATTAGTATGACTACCTCTGTCTTTCCTGTTTATTGACCTTAGTTAGCCTGAGTACTTCCATGAAGCCAGACTTCTATGTCTTTCCTGTCTATTGCTTTAAGTCAGCATGATTACTTCTGTTGCTATGTCCTATCTAGTGTTGTGTAATCTGGTTATTTAAACTTATGTGCTTCCTGTTTTGGCTTTTGATCAGTATGTCTATCCCTGTTGAGTGTTGTGGAATCTGGCTGTTACAATATGTCAACCTGCTTTGTGTTAACTAGCATGCTATCACTCTTGACCAGTGCTATGTGTTCCTGCTTCAGGACTTCTATGTTCCTAACCCTTACTACCTTTCTTGGTATAGTTGTCTGTTTATTATTCTACTCCCAGCATGCTATGTGCCCTATTTAGTGTTAATTAATGAACTAAGTTAAATTTAGGCAATGTAAGCTTTGCTTGAAATGGTTGTGATCCTGTTCTTGTCCCTTGTGTGATTACTGGAAGTCTTTGTTTGGATTCAGAGTGCTGCAATGGTTCTGTTTACTCCTGTTTTACTTCTAAACTGTTTTCTTAAAACTATTCCTATTTTTCAAGCACTATTTTTCAACTCCTACTCTTAGAATATCTAGGGTCCTGCCCCTCCAGTGTGAGCACAACCTAGGAGTCCATGAGACTCCTCCGAACTCTGACACTGGGCTGACTTTTCCACACTTATGCACAAAACCGTTTCTTTAAAGGGTTCCTGGTGTGAGCATTGCCCGGGGTCCTTGAGGCCCTTTGGAACTTTGACACACCAGGATACCATTTTGGTACTATGAGATACTGGCATTTCAGACTTGGGTGAAGGCCTGGTTTTTTCCAGGTTTTATTTTGGCCCTATCCAGGTGCCCTATAGTGTAGTGATTTCATTTTGTAATTTATTTACACTTGTTATGTAATAATAATTCTTGTAAAAAATAGATATTGGGGATATTAGTAAAACTGGGAGGGACTTTTATATATTTTGTGGGGATCTGGTAGAAATCATGCCCATAGGGTTGTTATGATTATCTACATGCATTAGAAACCATGCCTATAGGACTGTTATGTGCATTGGAAATCACGTTTATAGGACTCATCTCGTTATTTGTCCTAAATTTTTACTTTTCATTCTAAAAAATCCTGCATTCTCGTGCATTAGAAATCCTGTTTCTAGGCCACTTATCAATTCTGTGTATTAGAGATCATGTTGCACTCACTTAGATATCATGCCTATAGGTAAAACATATTAAAAATCAGTTTCCTCATCTAACCAACATGCCTATAAGTATAAAAATAGTTCCAACACTTAGTATCATGCTTATAGAGATAAATACGTAAAATCTTTTTTTGTGTTTATGCCTGTGATCATCCTCAGCACATAGACATCATAGGGTCTAAACGGATAAAAACTGCTTGTTTAAAATCAATCACTGGTTTAGAGTTATAGTCCTGATTAATGCTTAGATGACATGTTTAGAGGATACGGCTGATCCACACTTGGGCAAGCCTGTAGGACAACTAAAATTCTGAAGTTCTGAATTGTGTTTGTGTGACTGCTTATAAACTGCCCAGATTCAGTAAGCCATAAAAATCAGTAGGCAAACTGATTAGGTGTTCACTACCTCACCTTAACAAAGGCTACATATTTTGCTTTTGTGCTCACCTAGATATCCTGCTATAGGACTTTAAAGTGTTTAAAATTGCTGTTTGAGACGTGCAATTGTTTACTTATATGTGGAGGTAAATGTGAGCCTTTGACTGCTTTGTTATATGACAGTCCTATCTGTTTGTTTGTTTGTCGCTTAGATTTTCTCCTTTTAAGCACTATAGGTGAGTCTAGAACCACCTTAATAGAGGTCCTAAACACCTCCAGGTCCATAGGTAAAGGGGCGGGTAATGCACGCATAGAGTACATATTCAATTAGAATCGCTTAAGTAATAATTAAGGGGAGGGTAATTGGTTAGTAAAGGATATGATGACATGTGCGCTAATGCTACGCGTAACACCCCTATTTGGGGAAAGTTTACCAAGTATTGCATAGAAGTGATCCTATAGGATAATAAACCTAGGACCCCCTTTTATTCCCGTTTTAAAATGATCTTTACTTGTTTAAATTGCTTTATGAATAGTTCACTAAAATGAGTTTGGCTGGGACCCAGCATTGAGGACCTCGAGGGGTGCCTAACACCTTCCCCTCAAGGTAATTTCGAGCCCTTACCCAATTTCTGGTAATGTAAACCGGTTCATGAGTTACTTGCATTATGTGCCCTAACGCACCTTAAATCCTTTAGGTGGCGACTCTTCAAATTCCATACCCCTTCCCAAAAGGAAATGAGTTGTCCCAAAAGATGTTGAAACCTGGACTCCGCGAGGAAAAAGGGGGCGCGATAGCATGGCGACTATGCTGGGGATATCTTTAGGCTCTTACCATGACAATCTTGTTTCTGTGAATTAGTCTAAGCATGCTTTATTCTGCTGATACATGTGCACCCTTTCCCTTTCCTTTATGGGAACTTAATTATTTATTTTCAAGTATTTATGATTTCCTTCACTACGAAACTGACTTGTCTCTTTGTTTTTTTTAACTGTCTTTCAATTATTAAATACCGCATTTATTATTTCCTAATGTGTAAATACGTGACAACATGCTATTTATTGTTGCATAAATCATGCTCAACATCATATTCCACTCGTGCGTAATCAATCCTTTAGCAACGCTTGATGAGTGGTTGGACTCTTCCTATATATCACCTTTTAAATTCGAAAAGGCTTATTTGCGGTAAAACTAGTTGATCAGCGGTGCAATCGATGGTTCCGTGCCTTTCCCCCCTCAAGTTGTCCGCTTGAGGGTACCAGTCTAAACGTCCATAGCAACCTTACTCTGATTATAACTGTACATGCATCATGGTCAAACTTAGCGGGGTTAATATGTTGTCCACATAATAACCCTTTAAGACAAACCTTATCCAAAAGTCCACCGGGGTTTCCATAATCCCAACGGACGCAACCATGTTTTGTGCATTAATTTTGGAGAACTAAATGCCAATATGCTAATCACTGATGTATAAATTGTCAAATCAGGAGGGGAAAAAAGGCCTAACTTTCTTTGTTTTGCAGAAAATGAGGCACGAGGTCCCCAAGTTCAGCATGGTCCGCAATATACCACCACTGCTACTGGATTGGTGGGAAGATCTTTCCTCAATGGACAAGAAACATGTGAGAAAAGTCCTGGGAAATTTACCTTCTCTGTTAGACATCTAACCAAACAACATGCTGATTGAAGCTACAACTATGTTCTGGGATAGTGAGGGGTCTGTGTTTTGCTTTGGGAACATAGAAATGAACCCGCTCCTAGAAGAAATAGGGGGATTTGCTGGGCTACCTTGAGATAACCCTGGTCTATTAGTGCCAGAAAATCGCACTGGTAAGAGGTTTTTAAAGATGATGGGTTTAAAAAAGAATGCAGATTTGGAGTGCTTAAAGAAATCTTATATACCCTTTGACTATTTGTACGAGAGATACAGTCATAGAAAGTCCTACCGTATGTTCCATGATGATTTCTCTATCACTTCCTTGGGTCACATTCACCGCAGAGTTTTTATGTTCGTTGTTTGCTTCTTGGGCATGATAGTGTTCCCAATGAAATAGGACAGAATTCACACCAGACTGGCTATGGTAGCCAAAACTCTAATGGAATTAATCGAGAGACAAACATACACCATAGTCCCTATGATTATAGCTGATATTTATCGGGTTTTAGGCCGCTGTCAGAAGGGGTTCAAGCATTTCGAGGGTTGTAATTTGCTGCTGCAACTTTGGTTACTAGAGCATCTCCAAAAGGGTCAATATCGTCAGGAGTTTCCACGGAGGGTGTGGAATGATCACATAGCCTTCCATCACCCTAAGAGGATGACTTATATCCCAAACATGTTTGCTCAACCATAAAGTGCTAAGGAATGGGTGGAGTTCTTAGACAATCTGACCGAGGATCAGGTCCAGTGGATGTTTGAATGGTTCCCTACTAACGAGTTCATCATCAGGTCTAGGGACGCTCCTCACTTAGTGTTGATTGGGTTAAGGGGGCTACACCCTTATGTTCTCGTCAGGGTTATGAGACAAGCAGGTAGGAGGCAGGTCGTACCGCAGGTTGCGAAGATGAGTCATTTTCGGGAAGATTTTCAGGATGACGACATCCCTTATAGGTTCTAAGCTCAGCATATGTGGCACTCAAAGATCATTGTGGAGAAGGACACCATCGAGCCAGACAGGTATCACGCGGGATATGAACCCTTTTACCCGGCATGAGTAGATGACAGTTTAGTCGGGGTAGTGGAGCCAGTAATCGATCGAGGAAAAAGGGTCATAGATGAAGATGCTGAGACCCAAGTAAAATACAACAAATTGTGCAAGAGGATTCATGACTCTGAGGCTGAACATCAGGAGATACATGAGACAAACATGAGACTGATCAATGAATGGAGGGAGATGGCTATCACCTCCAATGAAAGATTAGAATATCTGGAGCAGGGTTTGATGGAGCTGGAGGGAAAGATAAGAAAGAGGGTCGCCGACTGCCAAAATGCTGAAGGAAGTGAGGGAGGACATCTAGCAAGAGTCTACCTGCTATTGGGTCTGCATGAATTAGGGAACCTGGTCGAAGGAGTCAGAAAGATCAAGCCTGGGGAGGGTCCTTCTGGGACCAAGTAGATTAGATTTATTTGCTTTTCCTAAATGTAATAAGGCCAAGTGCCAGTAGTGACTTGTCTTTTATTATCTTAGTATCGTGTTGGATTCATATATTTCTATATTAGTGAAATGAGGCAATTATTGGCATTTAAGTTCTCCAAAACAACTTGTCGCTAGGCCTACCTCAGGCACAACGAGGTTCCCAAATTAGGACGCGAATTTACATTCCCGCAATATGTGTTTGAATACCGCAAATATTCTTCCTCGGAACTCTTACTGACTTGTTTACCTTTTTGTTTTTTCTTTCTTTCTTTTAATTATTCCTCATTCCCCAAAGGTTGGTTTGCGCATAATGGCATCATCAGCTTATCACACAAGATCCAGGGTCCCTTCACCTTCTCCTCCTCCTAGTCCACCAAAAGGCAAAGGAAAAGCAAAAATGGATGACTTGAACGTCACCAGAAAAGACAACAATACACATGTTGAACATGCGGAAGCTTCCGATGGTCGGGGTACTCAAGCCTCAAATGATGCGGTCTCACGGCTTGAGCAGAGAATATTATAACTTCAGAGTGAGCTTGAGCAGGTCCAGAGCTTAGCAAATCTCTCCCTCACACTCAATATCCCAGACGTCAACCACCCAAACACCCAGAATCCCGTACCACCTCAAAACACACCCAACCAGCGCCCACAAAATCCTCCCGAACCTCACCATTATACAACCCCACCACAAAATCAAAGTATCTCTCCACAATATCAGCAGAACACCTACCATACTCCACAAAATACCACACAAATTATTCCCGAACCCCAGAACTCCACCAATGATCATCATTATATCCAAACTCCCGGTCACAAAACAACCCCATATATGTGGAAAATCTACCTCACTCCACTCAACCCATATCCTATACACCAGAATTTGCTGAGAAGGACCTGCTCATTAAGAACATGGCTGAGGAGCTCAAGAAATTGACAAGTCGGGTTCAGGACGTCGAAGGAGGTAAAAGGATAAAAGGTCTGAACTACAAAAATCTATGCATACAACCAGATGTGGAACTGTCGGAGGGATACAAACCTCCCAAGTTCGAAATGTTTGACGGAACAGGTTATCCCAAGGATCATATGAGAACCTATTGTGACAAGCTCGTAGGGGTCCGAAAAGATGAAAGTATTCGAATGAAGCTCTTCATGAGGAGTCTTACAGGAGATTCCTTGTCCTGGTATATCAACCAAAATCCTACGAAATGGGCCAACTGGGTGAGCATGGCGTCCGAATTCATGGACAGGTTCGGGTTTAATACAGAGAATGCACCGGATGCCTTCTACATCCAGAACTTAAAGAAAAAGCCAACTGAGACCTTCCGCGAGTATGCTACTCATTGGAGGTCAGAAGCAGCCAAGGTCAGACCGACGTTAGCGAGGAATAGATGAACAAGTTCTTTGTCAGGGCACTGGATCCTCAGTACTATGAAACATTGATGGTTATTGAAAACCATAAGTTCTCCGAAATCATCAAACTCGGGGAAATGAGTGAAGAGGGAATTAAAAGCGGTATGATGACAAACTTCAAGGCACTTCAGGCCACGAATAAAGCATTACAATTAGGGGGTATATAAAAGAAGAAGGACGTGGGAACAGTAATGGTTGCCAAAGGACCCAAAACTCCATTTGTATATCAGACCTCTCCCTCCCAAAACTCCATTTGTATATCAGACCTCTCCACTCGCATACACCACACCTCCACCCACATATCAACCATCACTTCCCAGATATTCCTAACCAGCCACTACTTACCATACATATAATTCCCAACCATCTTACTTTCCGTCACCTCCAACTCGTCCAAACTACCTAAGACACTGACCTAACTTTGACCGCAAACCACCCAAATAATACACCGCCATTACTGAACCCATTGACCAGCTATATGAGAGGTTGAAGGCTGCTGGTTACGTCACCCCTATCCATGCTATGGCCATGGAGAATTCATCCCAATGGGTCAACCCAAATAAAACTTGTGCATATCATTCTGGTATGAAAGGGCACACCATTGACGAGTGCTGGACACTGAAGGATAAGATCCAGACCTTGATTGATAATAAGGTCATCCAGGAAAAAGGAAGCTACACCTAACATCCACAACAACCCCCTCCCAGATCATATGGGCGAAGGTATCAATGTGATAGAGACCGATGAGGAATGGGATCCCCAGGGATCAATTGGACTTATCAAAGAGGGTGACGATCCTAAGAAACCCACAGTCACACTCAATCCTATTATAGTGCAGATACAGCCGCCAGTTGAGGTTGAGGTAACCACGTAAATTCCATTTGAAGTTGAGGTAGAACCACATGCAGATGCACATGTTCCATTTGAGGTGGAATTAGCCACGCCTTTCACAGTGACGACGACATCCACACCACCCTTCAATGCCAATGCTGTACCTTGGGATTATGTGGCTGAGGCTAGAAGAAAGGGAAAGTCAAAGACAGAAGAATCTGACGCTGCACAAGGGATGACCAAAATATGAAGGTTTTATACACCTGAACACTTAGGAGAAACCAGTAAGCAAGCTTCTAGCAAACCGCCCGTTATCGAAACCGGTCCAAATGACCTTTGGAGGAAAGTACAAGCGAAAGAGTATTCTGTTGTTGATTATTTGAACAAGACTCCCGCTCAGATTTATATCCTGTCGCTGCTAAAAAATTCAGAGGCACACAGGAATTCTCTCTTAAAGGTGTTGAGTGAAGCATATGTACCCAACAACATCACTGGTGGAGAAATGGCCAATATGGTAGGACAGATGCTGGAGAGCCACAAAATCACCTTTCACGAGGACGAGCTACCACCTAAAGGTTTGAATCACAACAGGGCACTTCACATTATAGTGCAATATGAAGACAAGTTCATTGCCAGAGTTCTAATCGACGGAGGATCCAGTCTCAATATTTGCCCATTAACAACACTGAAGAGGTTGGGAAAAGGCTTGCATGAGATACAGGAAGGAACTATGAATGTAAAAGCATTTGATGGGTCTCGGAGAGATACCATTGGAGAGACTAATCTCTGTCTACAGATGGGGCATACATGGTTCGATGTCGAGTTTCACGTACTGGATATATCTGCATCCTACAATCTGTTGTTGGGACGACCATGGATACATGCTGCTGGGGCTGTAGCATCAACCTTACATCAGGCTTTGAAGTTTGAGTGGAACC
Source organism: Nicotiana knightiana (assembly GCA_005239525.1). Classification (NCBI taxonomy): domain Eukaryota; kingdom Viridiplantae; phylum Streptophyta; class Magnoliopsida; order Solanales; family Solanaceae; genus Nicotiana; species Nicotiana knightiana. Next base: position 151,901 of record ML381201.1, read on the forward strand.
ACAAGGAAGTAATTATTCATGGAGGGAGAAACCCCATTTACACTAGCCAGACCATCCCGGTGATTGGAAATAGAAGAAAGCTAGGTGGAGAAACCTACCATCGTATCGAACGGGTGAATGAGATCGAGAAAGATAAGTGGTGGAGTAGTAAGATAGAAATCATGCTAGCATGGAGAGGGTATGAGCCTGGAAAGGGGCTTGGTAAAAATCTTTAGGGCATCTCCAAGCCGATACAACCAAAGCGCCATGGTACCACTTTTGGGCTAGGATATCAGTACACTTGGCAGGGAATTTCGCAATTGGTCACCACCATGGCGTGGTTCGTACTATCCACTCGAGCAGCCTGTGCCACACCTAAGTCAGACTTCACATCAGACCGACATTATATGGGGATCAGAGGAGGAAGAAGCATTGGAAGCCTTGAGGAACCTGTTTCTAGAAGATGATGATATGGACTATTGCATAATTGTCTAGGAGGAGGAGGAGGAAGGCCCTACCATCCGAGCTGTGGAGAAACTGTCAGACCATCCAGGGCCCGACGAGTCCCGGGGATTACTGTTTCCCATCTTGATGAATCGACAACTGTGACATGTAATAAGGTAACGCAACAAAAGGATAGTGATTCAGAAGAAGAGGATGTCATATCCGAGGAAATCGTCAGAGAAGTTGAGGATTTTGAGAACAAGCCCAAGTCCAACCTGGATGAAACTGAGATAATTAACTTGGGAGGTTCTGAAACCGTCAAGGAGACCCATATTAGCATTCACTTGTCACCGTCAGAGAAAGAAGAGTACACTCAGTTCTTGAAAGAGTATGAGGACGTCTTTGCATGGTCATACGACGATATGACCAGATTAAGTACATCCATTATGGCCCACAAATTTCCCACAAACCCGATGTGTCCACCAGTAAAGAAGAAACTCAGGAAATTCAAGCCTGATATGAGCCTGAAAATCAAAGAGGAGGTTACCAAGCAAATCAAGGCCAAGGTCCTCAGTGTAGTTGAATACCCTACATGGTTAGCCAACATCGTGCCAGTTTCGAAGAAGGATGGGAATGTAGAGTTTGTGTCGATTATCGGGATCTCAACAGAGCCAACCCAAAGGATGATTTACCGCTTCCAAACATACACATCTTAATCGACAATTGTGCTAAGCATGAACTCCAGTCCGTTGTAATTGTTTCGCTGGTTACCATCAGATCTAGATGGACGAAGAGGACACTGAGAAAACAGCTTTCATTACACCATGGGGAGTGTACTGCTATAAGATGATGCCGTTTGGCCTAAAGAACGTTGGGTCCACCTACATGCGGGACATGTCTACTATCTTTCATGACATAGTACATAAGGAGATTGAGGTGTATGTGGAAGATGTCATCATTAAATCCAAGAAGTCCACGGATCATATAGTGGACTTGAGGAAATTCTTCGACAGACTACGAAAGTACAACCTGAAATTAAACCCCACAAAGTGTGCATTCGGGGTTCTCGCCGGAAAGTTATTGGGATTCATCGTCAGCCGTCGGGTGATAGAATTGGATCCATCAAAAGTCAAAGCCATCCAGGAGTTACCACCGCCAAAGAGTAAGAAGGATGTAATGAGTTTCCTGGGACGCCTCAACTACATCAGTCATTTCATAGCCTAGTTCACAGTTATATGCGAGCCAATTTTCAAGATGTTGAAGAAGGACGCAACGACTAGTTGGACCGAATATAGTCAAAAGGCTTTTGACAAAATCAAGGAGTACTTATAAACACCACCAGTCTTGGTTCCGCCAGAGCGAGGTAGACCATCGCTACTCTACCTTGCAGTACTAGATGGAGCTTTCGACTGCATACTGGGTAAACACGACGAGATATGGAGAAAAGAACATGCCATCTATTACCTGAGTAAGAATATTACCCCCTTTGAAGCACGGTACTCTCTACTGGAATGTACCTGTTGCACTCTGATCTGGATAGCTCAGAAGCTGAGGCATTACTTCTGTGCTTATAAAGCATATCCCATATCGAGAATGGATCCTTTGAAGTATATCTTTTAGAAACCCACGCCCACCGAAAAGCTGGCTAAATGGAAAATCCTGTTAAGCGAATTCGACATTGTCTATGTAACTCAGAAAGCAGTCAAGGGACATGCACTAGCGGATCATCTTGCTAAAAACCCGGTGGGAGGAGAATACGAACCCTTGAAAACGTATTTTTCCGATAAAGAGGTACTATTCATAGAAGAATACATTGCTGAGTCCTACAACGGTTGGAGAATGTTCTTTGACGGGGCAACAAATTTCAAAGGATTCAGAGTTGGAGTCGTCTTGGTATCGGAAACTAGTCAGCATTATTCGGTATATGCGAAACTCAGATTCCCTTGCACCACAACATGGCAGAATACGAAGCTTGCATATTAGGACTCAACATGGCTGTTGACATGAGTATTCAGGAACTACTGGTAATCGGCGATTCAGATCTACTTTTGCACCAACTACAAGGAGAATGGGCTACCAAGAATTCCAAGATATTTCCATATCTGCACCATGTGCAGGAATTGAAGAAAAGGTTCACAAAAATAGAGTTTCGGCATGTTCCCAGAATTCAAAATGAGTTTGCCGATGCATTAGCCACTTTTTCATCAATGATACAACATTAAGGCTGTAAAGTGGGCCGGTGTTACACCCCATATTTTCGTACGTGAGAGTACATCGTAAGTTAATTGATGTACGCTCAGAAATAAGATTATATTTGATGGAATATAAATTAAGTTGATCATGTTAAATTGGAGGTTACAAATATTTAAGATCATGAATAACGAGTACCAATAGGGTTGGAAAGCTTAGAAGCTAAACCAATTGAAGAAAATAAGTTTCGTCAAAAGTTGACGAGTTTGGAATGTTATAACATGTACTTTAGGGTGAGACTATGGTTCATTACATGATAATGAGTTTAATATATGAGTTAATTTTTATCGTATGATAGTTGTGTTCTACATTTTGAATTCAAGCAAGTTGTGGAACAAAAGTCGGCAAAGGTCTTCACAAGTTACACTCATAATGTGCTTAAAATTAGGTCAAATGTAACTGAGATTTCATCCCAATATACTTGGAATTATTATATGATATACCAACCAAGATTAATATCTATGAGTATAGTTTCCAATTCATTAAACCGTTCATCGATACGATATAGGAGTAGAGAGATATTTGCAGTTTTGGGAAACTGCGCATACATCATAAGTGACAAGTAGGTAGATCACTAGAGCTTTTTGAGAAAGACATTTCATGTGATATATGAGGTCTTATTGGGAAATATAATATAACAAATTGAAGGTCTTGAAATTTAGTTTTCAACTCTCTTAACCGTTCGTTCATGCGACATCAGGATAAAAAGATATAAGCGTCGGAAGATGGACCAATCCTAGGGTGCCAAGCTAGCACCTCTTTGACTTTTCGAAACTTGATATATATAAACCTTAGGTCGGCTTTCTCTTCATTATTAAGCATAAAATGACCATATAACACCCATAAACATAACCTCAAGCTATCTTCTAGGGTTTCAAAGAAGATTATCATTCCGGGCAAGAAATCGAGAAGCAATAACATCAAAACGATCCCTACGACGTAAGTGTCATTATACCGCCTCTCCTTTTTCTTTGTAGTTAGAGTTTTTGAAGGTAATTCATAGTTAAGAAACGTCTAATATCTGTATTTAAGTGTTTAAATATCAAGGAAGGTTGATAAATATGTTTCCTAATTGTTAGAACTCACGGGACGGTGATCGGAAGCCGTGAGTTCGAGTTATTTGACTTGTAGCGGACTGTTTTTTATTGTTGTTGTTGGGCTGCGTGTTTTACTACTTTTTTGTGGAGTTTTGGAGGAGGAAGAATGTGGAGAAACACCATACAGATGTAGGGTTGTGAGCTGGTCATTCGTTGTAACATTTCCGGGTCGTTTGACACGACTATGGTGGTCGTCTTATGTGTGAAGTGATTAGGTTGTGTGTAGACTATTTTGGGAGGCTCAATATGATTATTATTGATGTTGTTTTGAATTTTTAGTAATTTTTTTGACTTGTGTGAAGTCATATAAATAGGGGAGGTGCTGTCCGTTTCATTGTAAAATAGGTTGTGGTCGATATATAATAGTTATGACGCTTAAACGATAACGATAGTGTCGTTTATCTTATTGTAGATTAAAGAGTTGTGACATTTGCGTAGCTTGAGGTTGGGGCAGTATATACAAGGTATGTGATGCTATCCCTTTCCTTCTTTTGCACGACTCCGATTGTACATAATGCAATGAACGAGCTTCCAAAGATACTCTACTCTTAGAAGCTAGCAGTACTTACATTGTTTCCCTTCTTATGGAAAAATTGATGTTAAGGTTGCTTCTCTTATTCTTATGTTATCAATGTTGTTGGTACTTCCTGATAATTATAAGATTCTCGATGAAGAGTTATCCCCAATGATGTGTACGGAGAATATCGACCTTACGTCGCTCCGAAATGTTCAGAACATGATTCCAGTGAGTCCTGCATGCATTATATATATGTATCTATTTTACTCTACCGAGCCGCGCTATAGTCGGCCGGGTATGACACCTATTGTGCAACCACTGATCAGTTAGATTTACCGAGTCCTCTTTGAGGCCGGGTATGATATGTTGATGATGACGCCACAGAGGCGAATGTTCTATGATGATGATGATGCCCATAGAGGCGGATGATTAAAAAGATTATGTGTATATATGTATCATGCATTTCATGTTAATGTATCTTAGAAGCACTCAGATGCTACAGGTTGTATCTCCTACATCTCTCTCTACATTACTGTTCTTATTTATGCTTTCCTGCCTTACGTACTCAGTACTTTATTCGAACTGACATCCTTTTATTTGTGGACGCTACATGTCGTGCTGCAGGTCCTGATAGAAAGGTAGACAAAGATCCCACACCACAATAGGCTTTCCAGTTCAGCCGTTATAGGCGAGATCCCTTCTCTGGACTTGCCGTGGTCTTGGTATGCATTTTTGTTATACATATTATGGGTATGTCGGGGCCCTATTCCAGCTATGTTGCATTACTTATTCTCCTTTAGAGGCTCATAGACAGGTGTCGACTCATGTATAGTTTGGTATGCCTTGTTGGCTAATTTTTATTGTATAGTCTTTCATGGCAGCGTTGTAGCTCGTACCTTTTATGTAGTTTCTTAGCAATCTTGTCATCCTATGTGATGTATGTTCATGATCCATATCTACCATTTATATTGATCTCGTTATCCCTTAAAGATAATACGAAGGTTAGATAAAATGTACGTTGGTGCTCGGCAAGTATGGCCCGGGTGCTAGTCATGATCCTCCAGTTTGGGTCGTGGCAAACTTGGTATCAGAGCAGGTCTGTCCTAGGGGTTATCTATGAGCCGTGTCTAGTAGAGTCTTGTTTATGGGTGTGTTGTGCACCACATTTATAAGCAAGAGGCTACAGGGCATTTAGGACTATTACTCTTTCTTATTACTCTAGATCGTGTGGTAGAGCTCAATCGTAAGAACCCAATTTCCTCAATTCTATCTTATTTATAATATGACGATGCATACATCTAGAAAGATGGATGGTAAGAGATTTCAATGTGGCTGTGGAAGAGTTGAGTCAGAGGAACTCAATTTTGCATCATGCTTATGATGAGTAAATGTAAGGGCTTCAACAAATCATGTGTGTACTAATATGTGTTAGTTTCTTAATAAGGAGCTCTAAGGAAAGAATATCTATCTACCCATATGATAAAAATAAATAAGAGAATCAAAAGGTAGATACGAGTTTTAGCAAGTAAAAGAAGCAAGATAAAGAACGGTACGAGTTACCTAGTTAATAAAGATTATCAATATTTATAATTATGGCAGAGAAATATAAGCATTTTTAGTTACTTTCAACGGTAACAAAGATATCTACAATTGTCCATACCAATCTCAATTATGCCCTATGGGAGTTAACTGAAATAATTTAAGAGAAGGATAGGATATTATGATCCAGGTGGGATTAGAGTAACCAAAAATTGTGGATAGATTGTTATCAATATTTAACATTTTTGAAGGGTAGTGCAGAACATGGTAATAGTTATCATTTGAAGATAGCCATATGGTCACTCTAGAATAGAACAGTTAGATATGAATACTAGAATATTCAAAAATTTCAGAAGATAGGCACTAGGATCCTAGAAGGGTTAATATTTGCCTTAGTATGACTCCAACCACTAGTAAAAAAAAAAGAAAAAAAAAGAAGAAGAATGTTAGGCGTTCCGAAGAGCCAGTGATATGAAGCAGGGGGAGCTAAATGTGAAATAACGTCATGTTGAAGTCTTTATAATAGGGAGATAGACAGAGATATTAGCATGATAATAAGAAGAGAGTAAATGAAACATTATGAGTAAGAGGTGATAAATGAGTGATAGCGGTAAATCATAATATAGTATAATGATAAAGTCTATAGTCAAGTGAAGGAAAAAAAAGAGAGAATACAGGCCTTGAGACAATACAAAAGTGTAAGCCAAAAAGCCATACCCTCATTTCGAGAAATGAGTTGGTGACTCACACGTGATTACCATAAGGAAAAGTTAGACCCCCCAAGTAACAGAAATTAGTATGGGATAGTAAACAAGAAAAAAAATCAAACATGAATTAGGGATCAAAGGAATGGGTAATAGTCGACATCGTTTCAAATATAGTGTTTCGACGATAATAGAATGAACAATAGAAGAATAACCTTTAAAGGTCATTCATGAAGACGCTTCCCTAAAGCAAGCACTATGAGCAGAGTTAAGCTTAAGGGACTAAATGTTCCAGTTATACCACGTGTCACCCTTGTGTGTATGAAATTCAATTATACCTGGTGTAGAAGGGTTACCGCAAGACGAGTAATGTCTGTGAAGATGTAGAAACAAAATGCCAAAGATGAAGAGGTAAATATTGAATGGTAAAGGAAGAATGTGGTAAAAAGGTGAAAGGAATAAGATTGCATTTATTCATATCCTACAGATATAATATAACTCCAGAACATTATGCAAGCATGATGTTGGGGAGAATCAATAAGGGTTTCGCACTCGATGATATTGATATATAAGTGGGAATGAAAACTTGATACATAAGGATCCCGTACAAGAGGTAAGTTAAGACAAAGGACATAACCCAAGAGGCGTTACATAAAATAAAGATGTGAGAGTGGACCAATGGGTAGTCAGTATTTAATTGAGGAAGAGCCTAGTTATGGATAGATAGGAGGATATAGGCAAATTAGTAGATCATGCAATATAAACGTAGTGAAACTCAGCATAGGAAATTCAGTCTCTTAGATACAAAATCGTAATCCTCGAGAAATATTCAGACAAGAGTTGGGGTAGTAGAAGGTACAATATAAGTGTTACGGAAATAAAAGAGAGTGCCACAATGGAGACAACTGAAATTTCAATTCAGAAGAAACCCTACAAGCACAAGGGCATGGAGGTAAGTAACTAAGGATAAT
>MDKJ01065621.1:0-21707 GCA_005239525.1 Nicotiana knightiana
CATATATAGTACTGAGTGGACTTCTGTGGGAGAGTTGTGAGCACTATGTGCATTTTCACACCGGGACATGTTGGCATGTAGAACATATGGAGGTATATCTAGTATATCCTGTTGTTATTTTCTGATAAACTGTGAACATGCCTAAATTTTGTATGCTGATGATTTAATTATTGAGGTTTAGTCCGTCACTACCTCTCAGCCCATAGTTTGGGTTCGTTACTTCTGAGTTGGTGTACTCACGTTACCTTCTGCACTTTGTGTGCAGATCCAGGTACACCGGGACCCGGTAGTGGACATTGAGCAGCTGTCAGAGTTTTCATTGGAGTAGTCGAGGTAGAAGCTAACGATCACGACCTCATCTTCTCTTTCTTATTCTACCTGTTGTTCTTTATTTTGAGACAATGTTGTCCATTTCTCCTTTTCTTTGCTTTATGTTATAGTAGCTCATGCCTGAGTGACACCGGATCCGGGGTTGGAGATTTTAATTTTTGTTTCAATTATTGCTTTTTTTAAATTTTAGATTCTTAGTATTATCAATAATTTCGTTTAAAATTGTATTTTTACTGGAAATGGAATTTAGCTTAGAAACAAAGGGGCGACTTGCCAGGTTCCATGACAGGCACCATCACGACTCCGAAATTGGGTTGTGACACCATCTCAGTTATGCCCTATGGGGGCTACAAGTGTAGTTTAAGAAAAGGATGGAACATCAGGATCCGGCTAGGGTTAGAGTAACCCAAAATGGTGAATGGATTGTTTGTGTTAGTTGACATTTCCGAAGGATATTACAAATATGCTAGTAGATCTTCTTGTGAGAAACCCAGATGGTGAACTCTAGAATATTACAATTAGATGTGAATACTAGCACGATAAAAAAAAAAAGAAGATAGGCATTGAAAGCCTGGAAGGTATAAATATTACCTTAGTGTGACTCTCGTCCCTAGTAGACCGAGGACATTGAGCAATCTGAAGAGGCGATGGATGAAGCAAGGAAGCAAAAGGAAAAGAATGTCTTGTTGAAGTATTTACAAGAAAGAGATAGGCAGAAATATTAGCAGAGTAATGAGAAGAGAGATAAGGAAGAATTATGAGTAAGATACGATATATGGATGACAACGGTAGATAAAAAAGATGACGGTATTACTGGGTCCATAGTCAGGTGAAGGAAGAGATGAGAGTTGATAGGCCTTAATACAACAAAATAGTATAGGCCATGAAGTCATATCCTCATTTCGAGAAATAAGTTCGTGACTCTAACGTGATTACCAATAGAAAAATCTAGACCCCAGAATAATAGAGAGCAGTATGGGCTGGTGAACAAGATAAAGTAAACATGAATTAGGGATTTAGTGATTTGATAATAGTCGACATCATGAGAATTTCAGATTTCGTATCGGCAATAATAGGATGGAAAACAGAAGAAGATTCATGAAAAATTAAGAAAATGGTCATTCAGGAAGACGCTTCCCTAAAATAAGCAATGTGAGCAAAGTTAAGCTTAAGAGACTGTATGTGCCAGTTATAGTAATTGTCACCTCGCGATTAAGGAATTTCGTTATCCTTAGTACAGAAGGATTACCGCAAGGAGAGTAATGGTCATCGATGATGTGAAAGGACACCAAAAATGAAGAGGTAGAACATCTATAGGCAGATTGTCGTAGCTCTAACTCTTGGTACTCCCCTAAAGGGGGGAATATGGAGTGACGTGATATTAAGTTAGAATTAAGAGGTTCTAGTACCTATGGAATGGTAAAGGAAGAATGCGACAAAAATAAGAAAGGGATGAAATTACACTTATCCAAATCCTACAGATATGCTACGATTCCAGAACATTATGGAAACACGATGTCAAGGAAAGGTAGTAAGGGTTCCTGCCTGGGATGTTATTGATAAATAAGGAGCCAATGCAAAAGGTAAGTTAAGACAAAGGAAATAAACCACGAAAGATTACGCGGAACATTGATATGAGAATGGGCCAACGAGTAATTGGTAGTTGATTCGGGAAGAGCCTAGTTATGGCTAAACAGGAGGTTACAGATGAGTCAACAGATCGTGCAGGATAAACATGGTAAAACCCAATATAGTGAATTCAGCTTCGTAGTAATGTCATTGTAATACTTGAGAAATATTCAGATGGAGTTGGGGTAGTTAAAGGTATCGTAAGAATGTTATAGAAATAAAAGAGAGTTCCACTGGGAAGACATTCAAAATATCAGTTCAGAAGCAACCCTACAAGCACAAGGGAATGAAGGTAAGAACTACGGATAATTATAGGTGAGTACAAACATCAAGAATTCCATCGGGTATGCGATGTAATAAGCTCGCATCTTTACAAGAGTTAGAAGGTCTTCTCTAAGTACTACAACGAAGACTAACTGAGGAAATAAGGAAGAAGGCTTCAACCTAAACATGGTAACTCGAAGGAGAAAAAAAATGGTCATGTAAAAATAGTCTCACTACAACATTGTATGCACACTATAAAAAATAAGTGGCACCTACCGTGGCTAACGAACGGGAAGTAAAGTCAAAAGTAATATTCGAGATAATATGAGTTGCATGAAAATTTCGGCATGCGTGGGAACTAAGATAAGCTAAGTATGCACGCAACAAGGAGGTGCAACAAGGAGGCAGAAGACCAGGAAAAGAAATAGCTTACGTTTAAAGAAAGTTGAGAAGGAACGACAGGAACTATTTGATCAATGATCCAGAGTTGGCTACGTTATGAATGCAATTGCGATTTCGGAGTATACATATATGTTGACAATCATACAGCCATAGAAGACTCCAATATAAGTTAAAAAGAAGAATTGAGTCCAGGTCATAGACAAAGAATTGAATTGATAGAAGATTATATCCTGGATATTCTATATCGTCCATGAATGACTAAGTAATAGCTAATACCATGAGCCGAAGATCGCAAGATAGCTTAAGCTTACACGAAGGTTGATCAAAGGGAAGAGGAAATTAAAGAGTTGCATCAACTAAGTAAATCAGGAGTCAGACTATTGGACCAAGAAAATTATAGAAATAGTGATCGAGAACATTGCATGACCAGCCTTAATATAAAAGGTACAAGAGAGATTGTACAACAACCATAATCTATATCAGCCCTACGATAAATCCAGTTAGAAAGGTGACATCCTCATAAGAAGTCAGTATGAAGCTCCCACCGGATTGTAGTATTATAATAAAGCTCCAAGTTGTGGATGTGAATCATACCTATGTGGAAGGGAGGTTATGAAAGAGATGCAAGATGTGATGCGAGATTTTAAGGTAAGTAAGGCAAAGGTGAATAACGTACGAGATACTCAAATGCAGAAGGTTGTGAATAGTCCTTACTTCGGATAAAAGGCCAGAAGTGCGAGGATTCAATATCTAGGAATAATAGCGGCATCGTCAGTAGCATATCCTCCAGCCTATGGTATAGGTATCAAGAAGCCTGATTAAGAGAATAAGAAGAGTTAGAGATGATATGATGTCTCACTTGATATTCCAGAAAGACATAAGGAAATCTATGATGCAACCAAGTTGAAAGGTTGCAAGTAATATAAATAGATATGTGCAGGTCGCAAGCTATTATATGGTGAAGCGACAAGGTTCTAGAAGACATGAGTAAGGATAAGAAAGGATGAGTGAGAGGGTAAAAAAAATGGATAAGTCCTTAGGATTAAGCCCGTGAAAACAAGAAGAGAAAACGGTTTCTCTAAGTTATACAAAGCTCACTATAGCTTGAATGAACTCAAAGGAGTCTAAGACTAATATCATTTAGAAGAGATGGAGTTTTGTAGAATGGGGGTGTGATTATGATAGATAAAGGACGACGTTTGGGCCTTCGATTGAGTAATGGTATGACGAAAAGAAAAAAGAAAGAAAGGGATTTCATGAACTGGACAGGATTAAAATACCCACGTAAGGCGAGTCACATTGGGATGCTATGAAATACGGTTATGGAAGTATAATATCGTATCACCCAGGTGGATCATAAAAATCACTTCAAATATTCTATGATGCAAGTAATATAAACCTAGTGGCAATATATTACGTAAGAAATTTCAAGTTATCAATGGATGATTGTAGATCAACAATGAGGTGAATCAACAATGGATGGGTAAAAATTGCAAAGTACGAGATGAAATTGAGCCATCAGTCATAAGATGAATAGTAATGAAGAAGAGTTAAAGGATTTAGCTTTATGCATATAGGATAAGCAACGAGAGTAACCTAGAATTCGGTAGCAGACCTCGATAACGATAAATCGAAGTAAGAATTTTGGTATAATATGGCCTACTTAGATGTAGTAAAGCTATTGATGCCCAGAGGGACAACTTGACATAATTTTGTATATATTCACAAAGTGAAGCCTAGAGATTGGCAAAAAGATGGAGGAGAAGAGAAGAGTCAGGCGCACATACAAAGTTAGGGCCGTAAAGGCTACATGATAGAAGGTAGCAACGGTTAAGAGATTGGAAGGATTCCGGCTATAAATCGTGGTGTGAGAATGAGGCTTAAAGGGGGGAATTCCCTGGCCTTTGGGATTCATTCATAGAACACTCACCTAGATGGAAAGACGAGTACTAAAGTATTCGCAAGACTTGTGGGTTATGAGAATGATAAGAGCATCAGTCAACATTCGAGGACGAATGTTCCAAAGGGGGGAATGATGTTACACCCCACAATATTACGTCGATATTACAATAATGCTACGCTTCGCAGTATTAAATTACGACGATGTTGCACCCTATAGTATTGTACGTTGAATTTGTCGTAAGGTAATTGATATTATTCGAAGGAAAAAGATTATTTGGAGATTATAAGGATTATGCAATTTTTAAACAACTGATGAGTAAATTCGTGATGGTGAGAGGGGAAGCAAGTCAAAGAAAATGAAATTTTCATCCAAATTTGGCATATTGGGATAAAAATGGGCCAAGCGTTAATACTCGATATTTATGGACTAGTGCCGTACAAGGTACTACATGACCATGATAGTAAGGTGTACATGGTATATTAAAAGCGAGTAGTATTTTAAGTAAGTTGAGATAATTTTTAATTATGCGGGTAATTGGTTAATTACCGAGTAACAGGATATTACCTAATTAATTGGGGATAATTATCATTAAATGGAAAAAGATATTTTTGGGGCTGCCACTTGGCATCAATCGAAGCCAAAGTGGCACTAATGGCATAATGAGTCATAATGCATGAGATTCTATGTTTACACGTATAAAATTCTTGTATTGAAAAGCTAAGGAAAGCCATTCTTGGTCTCTTTATTTTGATAAGTAACGTGATGTAAGAATCTTGAACAATTCATAAAGATAGGAATTGAAACATTACTATTTCAGCAAGGAAAGCTATACGAAATTGTGATCAGATTCACAAAAGTATGGAAAAGTTTTACATCTACCAAGTAACGATCTTCAACTTCATGCAAAGTTATACGACGTAATAGTAATGGGATTTGCAATTCTAAGGAAGCCCGGTATAATCTTTCTCAAGAACATCATACAGATATTTCCCTACTTCGATCCGCCGTAACGTGTTGCATCACAAAAGACGTGTGTTAGAGGGATTGTCAAGAGAATCAGCAGGTATGTTAAGGCTATCCCTTCTTTCTTTTTGGCATGATCTATACGACACGAATGAAACGAGAAAATGCACAAATTCCATAAATGAATCTATTCATAGAAGTATTAGAGATGTCTATGTTCTTGAATTCCCATATATCTTATTATTTTAACATCTGTTCATGGGTCTAAAAAATACGTTAGTTGGTAAAGTTTATTTAATGATGTTAATCAGAGGCATAATGGTCTTATGATGAACCGAGAGATTTTATTAATGTATTTCATATGCATTTCATGCATTTATGCATGCACATTGACCCATGACCAGATGTCGTTATATATGCGTATATATACGTATATATATGTGTATGGGATATGGGAAAGGTTATGGCGTTATATACGCACCACCACCTGATCAGCTGGTATACATTGATGATTTTTCCCACAGTGGCCGAGATGAAATGAAGGGATGCCCTCAGAGGCCTAATGATGTTATGAAACATGTACCTATGCACGACATGACATTCATACTCATATGCATGACACTATAATTATTTCATGATTTACAGAATTATCCAGACTTACAGGTTGAGTCATGTACTCTATATTTCTTGCATATCTGTTATGTACTTATTTATGTGCCTTACATACTCGGTACATTGTTCGTACTGACGTCCCTTTTTCCTGGGGACGCTGCGTTTCATGCCCGCAGGTTCCGATAGACAGGTCGAGAGTCCTCCAAGTAGGCGATCAGTTCAGCGGAAGATGTTGATGCACTCCATTTTCTCCGGAGTTTCTTGTTTGGTCAGTATGATTTAGATGTGTATTGTTTGGTATAGCAGGGCTCTGTCCCGACCTTTATGACAATTATGTATCCTTAGAGGCTTGTAGACAAATGTCATGTACACAAAATATTGTATGGCCTTGTTGGCCTATGTTCAGTGTACGAGTGGTTATTTTGGACTTAGAGGCCCATATGTCTTATGTATAAGTTGGTACTACATGTAGTATTCTACCTATTTCACGGCAGCCTCTCTGGCTCAGTGATCTGTGATAGTATGATACAAAAAGATACGTTATGTTGGTACTCGGTTGAGTAAGGTACCGGGTGCCCGTTGCGGCCCATTGGTTTGGGTCGTGACACTATAAAAGCCAGATATTACCCGGGGTAACTCAAACAGGATCTCAAGGCAGGAGAAAAGATAAAACACGGAAACAAAGCACGAACCAACCTTCCCCCACTGAACTCACAATTTTTCTTTGGACGCAGGAACAATAAGACAATGATATCCGTAGACACATCAAGTCACTACCTTCAAGACAACAATTATCTAGCACAAGCATCTCCATCTAAGAAATGCTTTACATTTTCTTCATTTTCTTTCATGAGGCTAAGCACTGCCTCCTTTCTTGCATAAGGCCAAGCGCTGCCTTTACCACATGAGACTAAGCATTGTGTCCTCTTTGCATGAGGCTAAGCATGTCCTCCCTTATTGCATAAGTCTAAGCACTGCCTTTCCCTGCATGAGACTAAGCATTGTCTCCCTCTTTGCATGAGGTTAAGAACTGCTCCCGTTCTTGCATAAGGATAAACACTGCCTTTCCCTGCATGAGACTAAGTATTGTCTCCCCCTTTGCATGAGGCTAAGCATTGCGGCGAAGCACGGCCTTTCCCTGCATGAGATTAAGCATTGTCTCCCTCTTTGCATGAGGTTAAGCACTGCCTCCTTTCTTTCATAAGGCTAAGCACTACCTTTCCCTGCATGAGACTAAGCCTTGTCTCCCCCTTTGCATGAGGCTAAGCAAGGCCTCCCTAATTGCATAAGGCTAAGCACTGCATTTCCCAGATGAGTTGTCTCCTCTTTGCATGAGGCTAAGCATTGCCTCCCTTCTTGCATAAGGCGAAGCACTGCCTTTCCCTGCATGAGACTAAGCTTCTCCCTCTTTGCATGAGGTTAAGAATTGCCTCCCTAACTACATAAGTCTAAGCATTGCCTTTTCCTCAAGATTAAATATTATCCCCGTTACGCTATCTAAAGACTTGGCACTATCCTCTATTCACCTAGGGCTAAGCACTGCCCTCATCTTACACAAGACTAAGCTGTGTCTTGTTTTATTTCACATATGACCAAGCATCGTATATTTTGCATTTCATGAGCTGAAACATCGCCATTTTTCCAAAGGCGTCATAGTCCAAAGGCATTATCCTCATAGCCAGAAGACACCATTCCATGGCCGGAGGATCTCTCAAAGTGCACATCATCATTCAAAGGCGTCATAATCCAGAGGAACCATCCTCATGGCCCGAGGATATCATTTCACGGCCTGCGAATCCCTTATCACACGATTCATGTCCCAGGATGTCATAGTCTAAGGACATCATCCTCACCGTCCAAAGACAACTTTCATGGTATAAAGGGAATTCACATCATGTTTAAATTTGAGCAAGAATCCATATATACCTACATGCACCATGTCTTAAGTTTTTCAAGTAATCCAGGAAGTAACCGTTTGTCAAACGGGAGTAATCTTTGCTCCGGTTTCCGTTCATAACGTTCACATCCTGCAATCGTTTCAACGTAACCAACTACCATCAATTACCCGCGTTTTACTCTATGACCATTCAGATACTCGCTCTGTGATACATCCGTAATGTTTCAGACTCACATTCATGATCTCACATAAATTCATCTGATATTGTCCTACCCAAAAGAACTCTTTCCGAAATATACGATCATTCCTATAATAACTCCATCGGTTCAGTTCACCGTTGGATCCAGAACAACTCACAACCTGATTCCCGTAACACCAGGGATATGTAGAAAACTTAGGAACCATGGTTCAACCTCCATTTTTCAAATCACATCATTTCCTACTCAATTCGGCCAAAATTGGTCATCATTTTCTTTATCCGACAACTCTTTCATCATTCCCGGGTAAAGAGGGGCATCTATTGATACCCAATTTTCCCTCATATTTTTTTCAAATAGTATATATATTTTCAACATGTCATTATGCATCACTATTTAAGTTAAAAGATTTATACAGACATTTTTCATAATTTTTCACAATTTTTAAAGCTTTAAAATTAATTTTCTTGCATTTAAATTACTTGAATATTTACTAATTATTCCTTTAATTTATTCTTGTAATGACCTAATCATATAAAATTATTATTGGCATCCATAATATATGTTTCAAATATTTTTACTTTATTTTATATAATTATATTAGTATTCTTAGGCTATTTGCACAATCTTGCAATAATAGCCTATATTTTGCATTTTATTGCATTTGTCATCTTATTTAGGGTCAAAATAATATTTTTACATTTTTTATAATCTTCTATTATTTTTTAAAGTATTAATTTTCATAAATATCATTTTATATATTTATTTAACTATTTTTGTTAAATTATTTCCCTTTTAATCTCTTATTTAAAAGTTGGCCCAACGTTTGATCTATTTTTCGGACCAAACAGACCCAAATCCCTGACCTAATCCTCAATACCAACCCCAAGCGACCCTTCCCAGTCCAAAACCCAACCCAACTCATTTTAATCTCAACCGTTGATCAAAAGCGATCAACGACCCACAACACCCTGCTCCCTTTCCTTATATCCCTATAACCTAACCCTAATCCCATTTCCTTAAGACAACCGCCTCTATTCTATCTGTCACTCCTCTCCTCTCCACAAAAACCCTAGCTTCTTTCCTAAAACTCTCCAAATCCGTCTCAACCATGGATTCTTTCCATGATTTTCTTGCCTTTTGTGTGTTATCTCGTTATTCTATACACATATATGGTATCACCTAGTACTTGCCTTAACATGGAAAGTACTATATCTCAGAATCCAGCCATTCCACTTCAACCGCTTGAATCTGGACAGTATTTAGTCCATGTACATCATGACCATGGCTATATGGGTACGATTAGCCAAGGTTTCCGGCCAATATTTGATTTTCTGTCAACTAGGGTTTACCTATTTCTTTTCAATCCAATTTTTATTGATTATGTATATTATTACTTCCTTATTTGTGTTTGATTTGACAGTTTTCCTTGTTTACTTGTTCAATTTCTTTCACTATATAAACCCCTCCCCATTCCCCTTTGAAGAGGACTTGAATTGACATATTCTTCACTAAAATTGGGGCTTTTGCTATTCTATTGTTCTATATTCTATTTTGGCCGGCTGAAAGCCAAGGCCACTAAGACTTTGTTACTCAACCTTCTCTTGGTTCGAGCATTGCCCGGAGTTCTTTCGAAGCTCTTGGGAACTTTGACGCATTGAGATTCTGAATTCTTGGGGAATTTTTTTTCTTTATTGTTATTCATTTAACTGGTGAGTTACTAGATGTTTGCAATTTCATTCTTATGTATTTGTAATTCGCATATGTTTTAACTTTTGAAGTTCATAGCTTAATGTGCTTTTCTGGGTTATTCCTGTGTGCAATTTTGATTGCTTTACCTCAATTTTAGGCCTCTTTAACATTTAGCTTCATAATGTTGATAGTTTCAAACATGCCTAAGCCTGATTTGAGTGATTTAGATTCTTTTTAAGTCTGTTTAGCCAATGTTTTATGAACTACTGCTGTGTGTGGCCTTTGCACTTGTTAGTATCTCTTTGATGTCTAATTCTGCTTAAGGCTGTCAATTCTGTTGTTTAAATATGCTCCATCTGCATACTTTGGACTTCCTTTAGTTAATTAGTCCATTATGTATAAACCTGAATGCTTACACTTACTGTATGACATGAGTTTATCTTCTCATTCTGTTCTGAATCTCTATAATGACAATCTTGCATATGTAGTATGTGTTAAAGATCTTGTTCTATCAACCATGACTAGTTCCCAATTAATATTTCCCTCAACATGTTTTGGCTCACTTGATTCACCAGTGATTGTCAAAATCTGTGCTTCCCTATCATCTCTAAATGCTGTTCTGCTCCTTGGTGAAAAATCAACATGACTATCTTGTAACACTAGGACATATACTTAGCATAATTTGGACCTTTAGGTTTTCACTTATTTGGTATTATGTATCTGTGCATGATGATCTTTGTCAATCCTGCAAACTTGTGTTTTTCCTAACTCTGCCACTATGTGTCAGCCTAGGTGCTAAGTGTTAAACCTGCTGAACTAGCTTCTAAATCCTATGACCTGTTTGATTAGTTGCTCTATATGCTCAACTTTACTATGTCTTTTATTTTAGATATAAGTGTATCCCTTAATTCCTGCCTCTCAACCATTGTGCACTCTCTTTCACTTGTCACCTATGCTCTCTGAAAGTTCTCATTCTTAGCCAGCTGAAATCCAAGGCTACCTAAGCTTTACTAATGACCTCCCTAGTGTGAGCACTGCTCGAGGTTCCCTTTGAGGCCCTTGTGAACTCTGACACACTAGGACTTAGGTCTTTAGTCATTCTATGAAACTTAAACTACTCCTATTCAACCCCTTTCCTCCTATTATCTGCTGCATATCTGAGTTGGTTGGTTTAAATGGTGAAATACTTGGCAATATGGTTGTATGAATTAACTTTGGGCTCCTTTATGGATTTTGGGGTCGTGTGGTGAATATGGCTCCTTCTTAGAGGTCTAGGTATGCTGTGTGAGAATTACTGAAGGCCTAGACAGTGCTGCGTATTTTATTTGGGCCTTCTGTGGTCCAATTGTTATTATTTGAATATCACTTGTATCTTACTCATTAATTGGGCCTGTAATAGCTTTGTATAAACGATTAGGTTAGTAGTAAAATGGGAATGGGTAGATTTTAATATTTGCATACAAAATGGGTAGTTAATATGCCTATAGGACTTAGTGATTTCTTTGCCATATGTGCTATTCGGTCACTATGTGCACCATAGAAATTATGCCATTAGGGGAAGCACACACACACGCGTTACCTGCTAGCAAAAATGAATAAACAATGCTGCAATTATGTTTACTACTATGTGCTATTAGAAAATCTGCCTATAGGAACCTATTGTCACTGATTGTTCTTTCAATTCGCATCTTTCACTAGAAATCATGTCTATAAGATTCCAATTATTTTTTTGGCGCTATTCATCTAGAAAATATGCCTATAGGATTAAGATATGACAATAAAATCAGCTCTAAGTACTAACATTAGAAATCCTGCCTATATGGTATAATTACTCGCTATAATTTGTTAATGCTAAATTTCTCAAACACTGTTAGTGTACGCTACTGTTAGAGCATAAATAATGCTGGGACTTTTCCCAACATAATTTGCTATCTTTGACTGCGTAGATTACCTAGGCATAAAACCTATAGGTGTAATAACTTGAAACATGCGATTTCAATAATCAGCTTGTGACAACTGTAACATCTTGCATCTTAAACTTCCCGCATGCTTTAATTCAAAGTCACCTAGAAATCATGTCTATAGGTCTTAAGGTTCTTAATTCTTAAACCTCCTAACCTGAATATCTGTTTGCGTGCATTTGCTGTCTAAGTTGGAGGTTAATGTGAGCCTCTAATCGCCTTTACGTGAAGTCTTATGTGTTTTTGTCTATCACATAGCTTTTCATTTTTTGAGCAGCCTAGGTAAGGTCTAGAACCACCTGGATAGAGGTCCAAAACCTCATGGACCATAGGCATGGGACGAGTAGTGCACGCATAGGAAACAACTTAGAATTGAATTAGAGCACTTTAGGTAAAACAACTTTAACATAGTAATCAAGTATCAAGAGATGATAGTCTGTGCCCGCTGGATAATATGAGTAATTCCCTACCCTAAGGGAGTTGCGAAGTATTATTTATGTTGCAAGGGGTGATCCTTTAGGTTAAGAAACTTAGGACCCCCCTATTCTGTCTTTCGTTCTAGTAGAATTGAAACAGTTGTACCTCTACTTCGCATTAAGATCTTTGTAATTAAATTCTTTGATTTTTGTACTGTCTTTGCTTAATTGATCATGTAGCCTAATCCACATAATTTTAGGTTCGGCCGGGACCAACAGTTGTGGACCTGGAGGAGAGCCTAACACCTTCTCTTTGAGGTAACTTGAGCCCTTACCCGATCTTTGGTGGCGTTGACTAGTCAAACAGAGTTATTTGCAAAATAGGTACCCTAACGCACCTTAAAATCATTAGGTGGCGACTCTTCTCTTTTAACACCCATTTAAAAGAGTTGTCACGTGTCGAAATCCAATTTCACGAGAAAAAGGGGCGCGACAGGCGCAACTGCTCAACTCTGTGCACTACGCTTACCCAAGGGTATGGGGAACGAACTCTCTCAAGAATATCTCTGAAAACTGAGTCCATGAAAGTGAAGCTGCATCGGCCGGACTACCCAACTCATACGCTCACCATCACTGGTATGCGGCTCCCTTAAGATGGAACGTAGTAAAAGCAACCCCACTCATTTCCATAATACCCATAGTGCAGAGAATACGGTAGAACTCTCCTAGGAACCCATGCGCATCCTATGAAGCCAAACCACTAAATGTAGGAAGGTAATACTTCTTGAACCTGGGAGTCTAAGTTGTTCTTCCTCAGATGCTGCTGCCCTAACCACGGGCTGAACTGGGACAACAGGTTGTGTCGGCATGACACTTGGAACCTGACCAACATGGACTCGCTGATATGGAGTACGGGCGTGGGGAGTCTGAGCTCCTCTCCCGATCTGTGAAGTAGCTGGTAAAACCGAAATCAATCCTGCCTAAGCCCGTGTACCAAACATTCTCAGGAACTATGCTAAAGTCTCCTGAAGTCCTGGGGTAACAACAGGCACCTCCGGTACCTTTTCCCCAATCGGAGCTACTAGAGGATCCTCAATTGTTTCTCTAATAGATTTTCTAGCTGCAACATGTGCTCCTCCTCTGCCCCGTTTCCTAGCAATACCGGCTTAGGGGCAGCAATCGTCGGTAATTGCAGCTCGTGTCCTCACCATTTATAAGAGAATAGAATGACAAAGGTTCAAACTCCGACATCAATAAACTCGCATGATAGGAATGAAAGAAGTGAAACTGTCCTAATAGTTCTGTAGCCTCTCGAAGATAAGTACAAACGTCTCCATACCGATCCACAAGACTCTACTATAAACTCACTTATGACTCGTAGCACCTATGAACCTAGAGCTATGATACCAACTTGTCACAACTCCAATTTCCCTCCGTAGGATGTCGTGATAGCACCTAGTATCTAAGATAGGTAAGCCTAACACTTACTAAATTAATAGAAGAATCCAATGATCAACCGATAAATGTGAAATAGAAATCTTTATACACAACTTACAATCCCAAAAAATGGTAGTACAAGTCATAAGCTCTACTGATTTTGCTAGAAAATCCATAAAAACAACATTCAGAATAGAATTAAACAGTACAAGTACAATATCAGAAGGTGACTCTGAGGCCTATGAATGCAAGGACTGATTTACCTTGAATCTCCACAACAATTCTTGACCAGATAGCTAATAATCAACAATATCCAGGTACCTGGATCTACACAAAAATATACAGAAGCGTAGTATGAGTACACCACAACGGTAGCTAATAAGTATCAAGACTAACCTCAGTGGAGTAGTGACGAGGAATAGTCAAGACATCCACTGGACTAAACAACCTAAACAAGTATAAATGTAGAACTAACAGGGAACAATGTCACTATAAAGCTAGGCATGATGACAATAATAATACAATGTTTGTAATAAGGACTAAAGCAACAATTAGCAATTAAATACAATAGGTAGTAACACTGTAGAGTAATCTGAAACCAAACAAAGGAAAACAAGTGATAACAAAATAGGAATAACCGCTTTCACACAAGGTTTGTCCTAGAATTTCCATGAGGTACTAAATCTCAAAATCACAAATCACGGGTCCCAATAAGTGAGCTACGGACGACTCACTTGCCAACAAGATAACCTTCACACATAAGGCAAGTACACGGGAGTACATGTAAAGGGTCAAAACATCAGGATTCATCTTCTTAGACCGATATATGTGGTTCGTTTATGTATAGGTGTGTGCAAGTGTTCTACCAAAATTCAAATCAACAGGTAAGAGTTGAGACAATGAATGGCGCATAAGAAACGATCACCACAAAATGTAATGTGTAATAAATACGGCAATGAAATTGAAAAAACGAATAGTATAACAAGGTTAGCTACACAGAACTAAGAAAATAGTGCAACACGGAGAAATATAATTACTAGTACGGTAGGGAAACAACAATCAAACACAAGTACAAAACAATGGGGAAATGTCAACAATAGCCACTACCAAGGTACTTCCTCGTAGTCTCAAATTATAAAATGAATCACAATCTTTCCTTATATCACCGTGGTAGCCTTTAAATTTAGTTTTGAAAATCATTTTTTTTCCGAAATAGCACCCCTCATTTTAGCCCACCTTATCACACCGCATGGATGTTAGTAGTTCCCCTACTAGCCACGCGTATCAAGCCCACCTTATCGCACCACATGCATTTCAACACTCAGGCCTTATATCACCGCATGTGTATTAATAATGACAACATCATGACAGAAACCTCGTGCAAACACCATAAAAATTACACGACAAAAATCTCGTGCAAACACCTGAACAATCCTCTCAACAATAACACATGTGCCAAAACATAAAAACTCAACAAAATGACTTTCACAATATGTGCCCATATGCCACAACATTTACTCAAAACAGTTTAAATATCACAACCATGCACAACCCTCGACTCAAAAACACTGAATACAACTGTACCACCAACAACAATAGACGAGGATACGACAAGTAAATCAACGCAAGAACTCCAGATCACTAGGAAACTATAGAATAAGCTCACAAAGAAAGACACAACATGGATCAATGGTCTCAAAAAGAATAGATTAACAAGGAAGAGATGATGTGTATCAATGATTCCACAAAAGTACAATTCGATGAAAAGAGAGATAACATGAATCAACGATTCCAAATAAGGATAAGTCAACAATGATAAGGGATAGAAAAACTTCATTTTGGGTTGAGCACTTAAGGAAGAGATACAACAATTCAATTAAGGATAAGCAATCACGGAAAATATAATAATAATTTCAATTAAGTATAGACAATTACGGAAAAGATAATAATAACTTCAATTGAGGATAAACCTTTACGGTAAGGATAGCATGACAATAAAAGAGGCAACAACTTCAGTTAAGGCACATAAGAGTTTAATCGGTGATAAGGGTAAAACAAGGAGCAATAAATTCCAAACAAGACACGTAAGGGTGAATTTAGTAAATGGGGGATCTAACATGACAAAACAACTTCATATCTAATGAACATAAGAACCTAAGAGCCATAAACGGCCAAATTTCCAAAAATAAACCCGAGCACGTACTTGTCACATCGCGTACACCTTTCACATGACACAATTAACTCAAATGACTCAAATCTTAAGAGGGTAGTTCCCTCACACGAAGTTAGGCTACATACTTACCTCAAAGAAGCTAGACCAATACTCTAAAAGGACCTTCTCAAGTGAAACAACCTCCATACGACTCAAATCTAGCCAAAAATAACTTCTAATCATAAATAAAACTCATAGGAAAAAATTTCAGATGATAAAGCTTCAATCTTTAACAAAAACTAAAAATTCAATCCCCAGGCCCGCACCTCAAAACCCGACAAAATTCACAAAATCTGAACACCCATTCTATAACGAGCTCAAATTCCGACATCAATTCGTCCTTCAAATAATTATTTTACATTTAGTTAGATTTTGGTTACAAAATTTCCCTAAAGTTTCCAACTTACTTTAATAATTAAATGATGAAAATAGATATAAGTTCTGGGGCCTCGAATTTGTGATCAAAAGTTCGCATTTGCGGACACAAATTACCAAGCTAGGATCCACATCTGCGGAAACACAAACGCACCAGCAACATCGCAGAAGTGCCAAACGAGCCGCGGAAGCGAACAACTTCGCATATGTGATCACTGGGCTGCAAAAGCGGCCATCACACCAGCGTGCCAATATCCAAAGAAGCGAGCTTCCTTACAGGCCTCTATAATTGCAGAAGCGACTAGGATCACACAGAAGCGGAGCCGCACCTGCACTCCAAAATGTCGCAGGTGGGAAGCACCATAACTAGACCTGTCCCAAAACATGAAAATGATCTGAAGCTCGTCCGAAAC
The DNA here is from genome assembly GCA_005239525.1 of Nicotiana knightiana. Classification (NCBI taxonomy): domain Eukaryota; kingdom Viridiplantae; phylum Streptophyta; class Magnoliopsida; order Solanales; family Solanaceae; genus Nicotiana; species Nicotiana knightiana. The sequence continues at coordinate 16,704 of MDKJ01065621.1, forward strand.
ACACTAGGGGCCCCCCGGACCCCGTCCAAGCATACCAACAAGTTCCATAACATAAGGTGAACCTACTCGGGGCCTTAAATCACATCAAGCAACACCAAAACTACAAATCACACCTCTAATCGAACTTATGAAATTCCAAATCTTCCAACTTCCAAAACTCGTTGTCGCGCCCCTTTTTCTAGCGAAATTGGGTTTCGACATGTGATTACTCTTTTAAGGAGGTATTAAAAGAGGAGAGTCGCCACCTAATGGTTTAAGGTGCGTTAGGGAACCTATTTGCATATGACTCAGGTTTGACTAGTTTGCATCACCAGAAATCGGGTAAGGGCTCGAAATTACCTCAAAGAGAAGGTGTTAGGCACTCTTCGAGGTCCACAACTATGAGTCCCAGCTGAACTTGGATTATATGAATTAGTCAGATAAATAAAGACAGAGAAAAGCAAGAAGTTTGGGAAATTTTATTATCAAAACTTTGAATAAATACAAACACTTGATTCAATGATTAATAGGAACAAGATGGGGTCCTAAGTTTTTTAGCCTAAAGAATCACCCCGTGCAACATAAATAATACTTCGTAACTCCCTCAAGATGGGGTGTTGCTCATATTATTCAACATGCACAGACTATCATCTCCTGCTACCCGATTACTATCTTTAAGTCATTACATAAAGTTCACTAGTTGATTCTAAATCGTGACTTATGCGTGCACTACCCGTTCCATACCTATGGACCAGGAGGCATTGGACCTCTACTTTTGGTGGTTCTAGACTTGACTTAGGCTGCTCAGAAAATGTCAAAACTAAGCGACAATATATAAAAGAAATAGGACTGCAATTAAATACAGTTAAAGGCTCAAGTTAGCCTCCGCAATTAGACAACAAATGCACGCAAACAAATTTCTACATTAGGCATTAGATAGTTTCAGAATTGAAGTCGTTAAGCTCTATAGGCATGGTTTATATATGACCTGATTCAGATGTGCATGCCCTTTCTAGACCTATGATTTTTAAATTATTAGTTTGTGAGTATCTGATGCTGCTAAGTTTCTTATTACAGATTACAAGTTAATAAAACCTATAGGCATGATTTCTAAGTGGTTTACACAGTAAGGGACAATAAAAATTATTGGAAATGCTCAGACTTACTCATGCTTTATAATAGTGATGTGTCTAAACAATAAACATCGTCTGAAGAATCCGATATCAGTATTTTAGAGCGAGTAGTAATATCCTATAGGCATGATTTCTAAAGATTGGTGATTTGAAACGATTTTTTTACATTTAGATCCTATAGGCAGGCTTTCTAGATGGACAGTATGATGCAATAGCGAATTAAATAGTTAAAATCCTATAGGCATGGTATCTAATGAACATGGTGCATATTAAAGAGCAGTTATTATCATTTATTTCCTATAGGCATGCTATCTAGCAACACATAGCAGTAGACATGAGAATAGATAAAGCACCAATGCTTCGAAAGTATACCAGTTACATGAGTGTGTGATTCTCCTAATGACATGATCTCTAATAGTTTCAAAGAGACTTAAATGACACATATAGCAGGTCGGATAGCAAATAGATCACATAAATCCTATAGACATGCTTTCTACCCTTTTCTTGCAAGTATTAGGATATACCCATTTCCCAATTTCACTAATACCCCAATCGTTATTACAGAATTATTACATACCCATTAATGAATGTGGTTACAAAAGTGGTGCAAGTAATAACAGTAGGACCAAGACAGGTCCAAAGAGATACTCAACATTGCCAGGACTTCAACGAAACTCTTTTTCCACCAATTAGCACACCCGGATTTCAACAGGGACTACATCCATCAACACAGCCCAGAAACCATAGAGAACTCAAACCAAACCAAACAAACATAGGTTGACCATATGATCCAGGAACCAATCACTCAAACAAATAAATTTGCACATTCAATAGACAGAAGGGGGAGAGAACTGAGTGTTAAAGATAACTCAGGTCTTAGTGGCAAAGAGAATTGCCAAGAACCTCAAGCCCTAGTGTATCAGAGTTCACAAGGGTCTAAAATGGACCCCGAGCAGTGCTCGCACTAGGGAGGTCAATAGAGAAAGCCTTAGTGGCCATGTCTTTCAGCCAACCAAGAGTTATAGGTTCAGAATAGTGTATATAACTAATGAAAGTGAAAAAATAGTGATCAAATGGTAGAGTTTGAAGAGGTACATTTGCATTTTAGAAATAGACATTGCAGAGGTGATTACACAATGAACATACCGGAAAATAGGATAAATAAAACTCAAAATACAGGTTGATATCACAAGTTCACACTTAGCATATTGGGCCAGAGAACATTTTGTAGGAAGCAGGGGGATTATGACTTTTGGGATTACAAAACTAATATACAAAGGTGCATTATGCCAAACAAGATAAAATAGAGCAATAAATTAACATGTTCAAAGCCTAAGGGTCTAAATTATGCTGAACACCAGAAGTTAAACAAACCAACTCACATCAACAAGGCAAAACAGAGTCAAATGTCATGAGAGAAACTCAAGTTAAGAAGCTATTCTAAAAGGACCCAACTAATCACTAGGGAATACAGAATTGGGAAAGCTAAAGACATACTGAGTGATAAAGATAATCATATGAGCAAGTCATAGCTAGAGTGAAGGTATTAATATAGATTAGGGCACATTATAGATAATAGTCAATCACTATAGAGACCTAGGACAAAGTAGAAAACAAACTGATGCGACATAGCCAATGTAAACATTCAAAGTACTAACACATTAGGCTAAACAAACTTAAAAGAGTCCAAACCGTTCAAATTAAGCATAAACATGTCTCGGAGCTAGAAGTTTAGGTATAATCAAACACTAAAGAGGTTCATATCACAAAATAGATTCGATACTAGCAAGGTTGCATATAGAGATTAGTCTAGAAACACATTGGGATATGAAATTTCAGAGGTATGAATATGCAGATCATGAACATAGGAGAATGATCATAAAAAAGGGTAAAGGACTCACCAGTTACTGATTGACAAATAGACAAACAGGAAAGAACAAACCCCACAACACTTTAAAGAGCAATATAACCCAGGACCTTAGTGCATCAAAGTTCCAAAGGGCTTCAAAGGAACCCAGGGCAGTGCTCACACCAAGGAGAGTCGAAATAGAATTCCAGTGGCCTTGGCTTTCAACCAGCCAAAAGCTAAAGTATAGAGAATGAGAAAATAACAAAGTGAAAGTCTTTAGTTTTAGTGAAACTTAATGATTTAAGGTCTGTCCAAAAGGTAAATGGGGGAAGGGTTTATATAGTGGTAAAATCAACACATAAGTAAGGAAACACAGTCAATCAAACATATTAAAGGAAAGAACAACACACACAAATCAATTTAGAATCGGATTAGGAGAAGAAACCCGGTAAACCCGAGTTTGACTAGGATCAGAAAATGGCTGGAGATCTTGGTGGATCTGAGCCTCATAGCCTTGATATGAACGTATAAGGACGAAATATCGCCCAAATCTTGGAGAATAAGGCTGATTTTCTTTGGTTCAAAAACTGATACTTACAAAAATTGGGCGAGTACTAAGTAACACCATGTTTACACAAGTAATAACGGTATAATCCGAAAAAGGTAAGTAAATCATGGTAAGAATCCATGGACGATCTAGATTCAGAGAAGGCTTAGGGTGGCGTCTAGGGTTTGTGAGGTGAGGGAGAAGGTTCGAGAGGATCTAGAGGCGGCCGGTTTGGAAAATGGGTTAGGGTTTAGGGTTGTGAGGTTATAAGGAGAGGTGGGGAATTATTATGGGCCATTGATCATTTGAGATCAATGGCCAAGATCGAAAGGGGAGTGGTGCAGGTCGTTTAAAACGGGTCATGACCGGGTTCATTAAAGGGTTAGCTGGTTTGGGCTGCTGAGAGGGGGAGATGATGTGGGCTTAGGTGTTGAGCCATCTTGGTTCGAAAATTAGCTTAAAAACTTGGCCAGCCTTTAAAAAATAAAGAAATTAAGAAAAACTAGTTAATAAAATAGCTAAATAGGTATTAAAAATATTATTGTCACGACCTCAAATCAACATAGGCCGTGATGGCGCCTATCATGAAACTAGGCCAGCCAACTAGTAAGAGCAACACACAAAAGCAATCCGTTTAATATCACAAGTCAAGTAATTCATTTAAGGTTCCTGTTTTAAAGATATAATTAACAGTAGTAAAACCACAAAATCAAATCTAACCACAACCCAGCACCCGGATACAACTGTCATGAACATCTAAAGAGATAAATACAAAAAAAAAAAAAAAAAACTAATACCAAGACCCTCTTAGTACAATCCGGAGAATACTAGAAATCTACGAGCTAAGAAAGGAAAAGAAGGCCAGCCGGGGACGCCGAACAACTACCTCTATCCTCGAGCAACCTCCGAGCAAAGGAGAAATAAGCTAATGCTCAGATCTGGTACCTGGATATGCACAAAAAGGTGTAGGGAGTAACGTGAGTATGCCAACTCAGTAAGTAACCACAACAACTAAAGACTTGAGTGCAGTGACGAGCATTTAAAAGTGATAGTTTCATAAAAATATGTGCTAGTGAAAACAAATGGAGTAATCCAAAAGACTACATTTACCAAATACTTTACAAATTTCGGTTCCCCTTCTAAACTTGCATAAAAGATTAACTTAATGTCTATTAAAGAGACTCAGTGTAAGATGAGGGGACAACAATGATCTCATAATTTATAGCCTCTCGGGCACAATATCACTCATATGTAAGATCTCCCATCACTCGTGACTCCTCTATCAGGGCTCAAAGCTCACACTCAACACTCTCACTCAACGGTAACATGTATCCACACAAACTGCTGCAGCGTGTAGCCTGATCCACATAGCATATGCTGCGGCGTGCAGCCCGATCCGAATAATACATATATACATATATACATATATATACATATATACATATATACATATATATATATATATATATATATATATATATATATATATATATATA
>MDKJ01213286.1:0-41070 GCA_005239525.1 Nicotiana knightiana
AGGTAGAGCCTGACCCAAATACCTAACATAACATATCTCTTTTCTATCCTACCTCAAGTCCCTCAATTATGAACTCCCAAATCTTTTAGAAATTTCGGCAGCATCTCCTTTGTAACTAGGCCTATCCACCTGTCAGAGAATCACCCAAAACCATCCTAAAAGCTCATCAATAGCTCGACAAAGCGCCACAATGTATTTACCCATAACACTAATTCTCAGCATCACAAGAACTACATTATCATAATGACACCTGAACATAGACTGCACATTTTTAGATCATAACACCAATAAGGTACCTTTCAAGTCAAAACTAATTGATATACAATCAAGAAAAAATATTTTCCTTCCACGATACTTTCGGCCTTCAAGGTGGCCCCCTCGACTTACAAGCTTTGCTGTAACACATTCACGGAAGCAATCCCAACCCCTAAACTTATCTAACAAAGATGATAGCTAGATACCTTGCATAAGCTGACTATCCATTAACTTCACCTTCGATAATTTACACCAGGATGATACACAAAGGATCTGCAACTACCTTTTTAGGCATAGACATGCGAAAACAAAAATACATAAGGAACAACTACGGGAAAACATCATACCCCTAGTGCGACCTAATGGGAAATGCGCTTATGTACTCTTAATTACCAATTCACATAACATCTACAGGGGAAATTTTTGAGAATAACTGGTTCACCCTCCTGAATTCTAAATCTCTATGCGAACACCCAAACTAAACCCATGGTGACCTTCACGATTACTCTAATATGCTCCATAATAAATTGACCATAAAATTACTTACTGATTATATGAGATCACAGGGTGACTTTAACGCGCTTGAACCTTCAATACCAAATAGACCTAATGCAGTAAGGAGAAACGGTGTTCAAGATTGGGCTGGAATTATTCAGGAATCCATTAATGTGCTGAGCAGAGTATTTCATGAGGTTATATGCCAAGAGACACGAGGATTTCTATTAACGATGCTGACATGGTTTGATCTAGGTGACCACATCAATTAACAGATAAGTGAAGCATAATGGTAACTAGTATTCTTAGATAAGGTGGATACCATGTATGTGAACTTGAGATTTTAAAAAAGTAATCAAGTAGGATACGCCAGTTGTGTCCCTGAGTGTAAGGTAAGTAGTTGAGCTTAATGGTAAGACTCTTGCAACATGGGTGTGATTGAGGCCGTAATATGGAATTTGTTTTCACTCCTAACAATAAGCGACACAAGGACTTTATGCCACAAGCGCATGATGATGGAAAAGAAGTCATCTACTTATGAGATTATCATAATTCGAACAATCTAACCCTTCATAAGGCGGTGGAATGCCAGAGGTAGCAAAATTCCCATACATTGACAATGACGTTGTCAATACTCCTAGGAGCCGAGTGAGCAGAGAACCACATAACCTCATCAAATCCGACTCATTTATGACTCTTGAAAAGGGGACACACTTTGGTTTGAAATCATAGCAATTTAATCTTGAACCTTAAGGAAAATCATTACTTTTGGAACCCATGAGACAAGCCCTCGTAGCCCTAGAAAATTGTCAACAATGGCGAGAAAGTACTTAAAATCATTACGAGTTAGTGTAGAATAAGGCCTCGAAGTGACCATATGAATAATTATGAAAGGGTGAGAAGTCGTAATACACTTATCGAATATGAGTAACCTGAGTTATCTAGTCATAGGGACAAGCAGAGAAGGTAGATGATTGTTATAGGAGAAAATCTCACAAAGAGTGCGAGCAATATCTTTTATCCTAACAAAAGGAACATACCCCGACCCTTGATGCCATAAGGAATAAAATTAGATTCACAAGGAGAGTTACCAGATGAAAATAGATAGTAAGGCAGCACAACTAAGAGCATCATTTGGAATCAACAAGCTTAAACAGAGTTGAAGACATTAGAAGTCTGTAGTAAAAGGGAAATTTGCCCACTGCCAGGGCGCTTGTAGAGTACATAAAAGTGAGGTTAATTAAATTAGATCATATAGTTTGATATCTAGTCGAGAAGTTGAGATAATATCGCATTGAAGATTACGGGTAAACAACACATGATGCAAGGCAAATGAAAAGAATGTGAGAGAGCTTATAGAAGTGACCTTTACATCATAACCGCTAGGAAAGGTGATAATATAAGGGATTACGAGGAGCTAAATTTTTGAAATCTCCGCATATGATCACATGATGTATAGCTCCAGAATTTAAAAATCCAATTACGTTTAGCAACTCTACTTCACAAGGAAGCACTACAACACACTTCTACACAACCAGTTATTACCAACCAAATTGGGAGATGCTATAAGACTTGGCCGAGAGAAAGGCTTGACATATGGATGATTTACTAGGTCTGTTGCTCCTTGGTGCGCCCCAAAACTAAAAGTGGGAGTTAGACTGGGAAGAGGATTGTTAGATTAGCACATGCATAGGTGGTTCAGAAATTGTGGCATGCTATCAACCCTTGATGAACTTGAAGTGAAGTGGGAACCCATGTAATTTGTGGCACTTATTAAACCATTGACCAGATATCTAGAAGTATTTTTAAAATTAGAGCTACTCTTTCTAGTTCAGAGTTCAACCTTTAAGGATAATGCTCCTAAGGGGATAGGATTGAGAAGGAATAATATAGCCTATAGTGAATGAAGTAGGTTCGTAGTTAAAGTAAGAGGATATATTGACTTGTCTTTCCACCTATAATTCTATATCTTTCTTTAGTTATGTCAGAATACTGAAAACCCCAGTAATATCAGAGGACCGAAAACCAGTTAACCAGAAAATAAAGGTATTGTTACATCTATCCCATTTCCTGTATTCAGCGGAATTGGTAAAGAATTAGGGTGGATTACTATTGATAAAATAAATTGTATTGCTAGATACCAGGGACACAATTATGCTCTTTCTTCAGCCCTCGAAATTGGAACTGAGAAATGGATCATCAACTAGGGGAAAGCCGGGTATGTCAGATGAACTAACAAAAAGGGAACTTGAGGTTTTAGGAGTAAACTCAATAGCTTCACGGCTAGGGGAGCCATTACAAACATCAAAATCAGTTGGATTCGTAGCAACATAGAGCAATTAACATATAGTGACACTCAAATAAGTATTATGCAACCCAAAGGAGGAGCGAAAATGCTTGTCTTCCTTACAACTAGAAGAAGAACAACCTTCAAGATAAGATGGGCAACAATAATAAGCAGCATGATCCAGCTACATGGAGGCTCAACGGACCCCAGCTTCGATGGAGATTTAATAATGTTTAAAAGTAATTGAGCAGACCAAATTCAGAAAATAACCTGTTGTAGAAGAGAGATATTCTCGCCAAACAAATAAAAATCTTGCCGATTTTGACCACTAGGACAAAATGAAAGCCTCAACAAAGATAGAGCGAGGGCACTACCGTACTAGAGATGATGATGAAACAAGGCAAGATCTTCACTATGACACTATGTCAACATTCAGATGATGCAAAAACTTGAAGAGAAATGGCCTAGGGTTTCGAATAGAGAAGAATAAATGGTCGAGAGAAAATATCCTTTTATTTTGTGCGAAAATATTAGAATTGTCCATCCATTCATTCAGGAAGAAATTCTTCGGGTATAGTCTCTTGTTAGAATTTAGACAGGTGCGACGGAAATGGTAATTCTATAGCTACAATTCAATTCAAGGACATGATTATAGAGCTCGATTTCATAAGAGATTTCTTATAAGAGAATTTGTGGTAAAGTGGATTCAAGAAATAATGGATCTCATTCAAAGAGTAGATGCATGCAATATTTTGTGCCTCAACATTTATTAAGACCATGCATATGAAAATTCTTCAATATGGAGGTATATATACAACAAGAGGTTGGTTATGCTAAGGAGTGACTTACTTGATGACGTCGGTTGATAGGGCAATAGCTTAATAGATGCCCCTCGACTCTACATCCCTAACGTACGTTGGTACCATACCGACATACTATAAGATTTGGTGGTGCAGTGACATCAGTAGGGACAAGGGCACTCGCCTCTTAGTGATAGGGTCAACCAACCCCTACACAACTTAATACATTCTCCTAACAAGCCCTTGGGAAATCCCTTCGTACTCAATGGTGGGATCAATCCCTCCTCATGGCTTCAAACAAGCGGATTATGGTATCACGATTACTTATTTTGAGAGTAAGAATTGGAGAGAAAACTAACTTCCTAACTTGAGCTCTATCGCACGATTGGAGTATCAAAGAAAGGTGAAATTCCTAAATGTCCATGTAGCCCCCTAACTATAGATGTGGTCGACAACACACCGATAAGAAGGGCTTTACTAGACACGGCTCCGAGACATCCTAGGACACTTTAAAACCTTAGGCTCTGATACCAAGTTTGCCACGCCCCAAAACCGAGGGACGAGACCGGTGCCTAACCAAATGAACTCGGTCAAGTGAACCTGATTTGCCTTTCCTACCCAATGCGTTTCCCCGTGTTTATAGCATACATTATTCATATGAAATAGCAAGAGAAAATCAAAAACGTGGATTCACAACATAAAGTCCATTTTTCCTCTTTTAACGTTTTAACATTAGGTCTTACCAAAACATACATACTAAATACAACATTCCCGATACTGGGTCACGATTACGAGTAAGTACAACAACTACCCAAAATATATTTACCACCCACATAGTGTCTACGGAGCCTCTAAGAGTACGGAGAAGAATACATATACTTGCCGGTAACAAGGCCCCGGCTATACCTCAAAAGAAACGATATAAACAAACTAAGACAATATGTACTACACACGGCCCCGAGAGGAAGTGGGGCTCACCAAGACTACTGAAGAGATGAAGGGAAGGCACCACTATCAACAATCAAAGCTACCTACTATGGAACCACCTACATCCATATAAAAGATGTAGCACCCCCGGCAAAAGGGACGTTAGTACCATTTAAAAGTACTAGTATGTATGAAAAAACTTTACTCAAAGTAAAATCAAGAGATGCACAGATAGAAAGCAGTTAAAGGAACCAACACGTAGTGCACAGTGATATAGCAACAAGTACAATTGGCAGCTTGCAGATTCTAATTTCAACACAATCACATTTCAGCTTTATTACATTCTGTTGCGGCGTGCAACCCGATCCCACCTTACATTTCTAGTTGTGGCGTGCAACCCGATCCCACCTAACATTTTACACTCCACCCTTGAAACCTCTCCACCCTTATTACTTCGTGTTGAAGCGTGCAACCCGATCCCATCTTACAATATTACACTTCACCCTTACTACCTCTCCACCCTTATTACTTCGTGTTGCGGCGTGCAACTCGATCCCACATACAATCATATTTCACAGCAACAACCACCAACAATTAAATCACAAGTATCTTCATCATGAAGAACATAAGTTCAAAGCAACCAATAACTATGTGAAATCAAGGCATAATGATCCTTACCAATCAGGAATTCATATATGGCGTTGCCACAATCATTTAACTCAATAAAATAAGTCCATACTTACTTTCATCATTTTCTACACAGCCTTTAGCACTTTGATACGTTCAACAATGTAATTAATAGCAACATCAACCAACAATTCAATCACAGGGCTTCATATCATCAAGAGTACAATTTCATAACACCCAAACAATCATGTGTTCACAGTAGTCTTTATCATCCATTAATTCTACCACAAAGGTATTCATCAACAAGAATATAAATTCATTACAACCAACAATACATATGAAGTTAAGCACAATAGACCTTGCCGACAATGAGTCATATACGATATTTCCAAGGTCATTTAGATCAATTAGATCAATTCACAATTCCCCTTCATCACTTGTTGCGTAGCCCTTATCACTTATATACATTTACACATTTGGGTTTGTCATCATTATTACATACCAACATACTCAAGCATTTAACAAACCTTCCACGTGTTAAGGTAATCACATAGAAGTCACATTTCACAATCTCAATTATCACAATAATCGACTAAGACAAATCAGAGAATGCAATCTCACACCTCAACAAAATCGGGCAATCGATTCACATATACTCAGCAAGAAACTCATACCGAATGTTTGGACATCAACAAGGTGACTCTACGAAGATTAAAGTTAGTCATACATACCTCAAAGAGCTTTTACTTAAGTTTATACAATACACCAACACCTCTAGCAATAACAATCTATAAGGAGATAATGGAAATCGATTAATAATTAGAAGGATTACCCATGGTGAAACTCTCTTAGGATTTTCATCAAACACCTAACATGTGAAGTAGACTACAAGGTTTAAAAATGGAAATTTCTTCTTTCCTCACCCAAATTTTAACATGAACTACACAAATTGGTTCTTTAATATGACATACTCCAACTTAGTCCCATATGCATGGCCTATTTCTAACCCTCACAACATATTTGAACCCCTAACCTCTTGCATGAAATTTTTGGGAGTAGGACTTACCCGGATATAGGACAATCTAAGGTTATCTTCCTTGATTCTTGAAGGCTTGAGCAAGATTTGGGTGATTATGAAGTTAGACCCATTATTTCTCTCTCTATATGCTCTCATCTCTCTCTAAAATCAGTAGAAAATGACCCCAAATGAAGCCCCTAAACCTATTTATGAAAATGGGGCCGGGTTATAAAAATAGGAAAAATAAGCCTCCGGAACAGGGTCTTCGATTGCATAATGGACCGCAAAACAAGAATTTGGGTCGCAGAATGCATAGCGAAATAGGTTCCTAAAACTAGACAAAACTGGCCCACTCTGCGACAGATCTGCGATCGCAGAGTCAAAAATGCGACAGAAATGCGATCGCAAATTCGACATAGGATTGCATTTTTCTAGACTTTGGTAATTTGATCATAACTTTGTGTAGGAATGTCCAAATGAAGAACGGTTGGAAGAGTTTGAAACTAGACTCGAAGATCTTTCATTTGATAGGTTATTCATCACATAATACCTTATATATATTTACATATTCTCGTTCAAAGTGTGGACTAGTGCAAGTACCTTTGGAATTTTAGCCTATTATGAAATTTTTCCATTTGGCTTAGACTTAGGCTTCTCCTTGGACCTCACATTACTTATTATATGACTCATACAATTATTCCCCACATCCAATTCATTTACATCATATGTATAGCACATAAAATATTATAATTAGTCTACCTGGCACCCCAAAATCCAATATTGCTTAGCAAAATTTTCCACGACCTTACATTATGAAGTTGTCATATTTATCATAGGATGGCATGAGTATGCGGTATGTTGTATAGAGATTGAGATTTTCATGTATGAGGTCTCGGTTCAGTTCTGTAAGGAAGGTCATAAATTTTTAGGCAGCATGGACAGTTCCAGATGACTAGGTAAATGGTATCACTAATTGTTGCGGCTTGATGAGGGTATATATTTCAGAAAGTGCAATGCGTTTGAGTTAAGGGTGCTTCATTTGGTGTGGCGGTACTCTCCTTGTTGGTCTGCTGCGGATATTCAAATTTGGCCTTGTAACACACACGGATTGTAGGGGTATACCTCGTGGTATGATCGTGTATTGGGGAAGTATTAGACATTCGGGGGAAGGAGTTGAGATCGAATATGGTGACTTGTGTGCTCTGAGGGTTTGGAGACTGGGAACTCTAATGAGTAGATAATTTCATAGTTGTGGGCTGTGGAGACATAACTCAGGGTTAGTCAGAGGTTAGAGTGTGTTGTAGTTTAGTCGTTGTCAGGCTTATTTGTATTCTCGAATGAGTTATGAGTTACTCTTCCATGCTACGATGAGTTATGATCCATTGGTTATATGCACATATGGTGCGAATCTATTTGGGCTTTATAGCGTGATTTGAGTAAGGTAAGTAATTGGGTATTACGAGATTGAGACATATTGGTTATGTTCTTTCAGGTTGTGTGGCATGGTATCGTCCGATTTCCCCGTGGTTATGGAAATGCACTTGGAGTACTTAATTTTGAATTGCGCATGGTTATTGATTTTGAGCAAGGTGGCTTGAAGTATTTCATGTGGACCAGAGTTTGGATGGGATCACACATTATAGTGGAGTTATGTGGAGGTATGATCTTTGGTGTCAGATTCGTGTGTTTTGATTTTACGATGTGTACCTGGCTCTTACATGGTGTTGTGATGGTAGTTGTTAATGGAAGGATAGTCCTCTCGCGTGAATCTTTTCTATTAGTTGAGTTCGTAGGAAGTTTCTATTGATAACACGAGTTGCACGAGTTATGGATTTGGATTGTATTGATGCGTCATGTCATCAGAGTGGCCGTGTTGGATGAGAAGAGGTCATTAGGCCTAGAATGAATACTACCAGAGTTGACTACAACATGGTTGGAATGATGATATCGGAAGTTGGCTTAGAAATTTGCTATAGTTCCTGTCGGAGAAAGGGGGAGCTCTATGACTGGCTGATCGGACGAATGGTTGCTAGTTTCTACGTGTTTCTTTCATCATCGGCAGTATATGAAAGCATAAGAGTGAGGCATTGCTTGATAAGAGGTAATGTACCAGTATTGGGTTGTTTGAGCAGCTATTATGATTAGGAGTTATCGCTATGAGTGTTTGAGTCATGCGGTATATTATGTGATTACATCTTGGGTTACGGATATGGAGGCTTGATACTGCGTGTTCAGTTTATAGTTGTGGAATTTTGATCTTGTAAATTATTTAAGAAGTGGAAATTTGGTTCTAAGGTTTATGGGTCAGGTTGGATTTCGAAATTTCAACAGTGTTGTGCTATTAGACCTATATGTGATAGGGTGACGTGGTATCACCCCCGGGTATGTGCATGGTAGGTTACACGGAAATTTTAGTGGTTTTTGGAACAACTCTGGGCACATTCGAGGACGAACGTATGTTTTAGTGGGGGAGAATGTAACAGACCGATCGGTCGTTCCGAGATTTTAGCCTCATTTCCCCTATTTCTGCTTTATTATGTGTTGTTCAGCTCTTTTATGTTGTGTTGGGACGGTTGGCTCGGGTCGGCGTGCTTGTGGAGAGAAATGAAACACTTAGTCTCTTAAGTTGGCTTTATAGTTAGAAAAATCTACCGGAACTTGACTTATATGTAAATGACCTCGGAATGTGGGTTTTATGGCTCGGATAGCTTTGTTAGGTGATTTGGGACTTAGGAGTGTGTTCGGAATGTTTTTCGGAGGTCCGGAGTAGAACTAGGCTTCAATTGGCAAAGTTGAGTTTTTGGTACTTTCCGGTCGGCAGTGGAAAATTAGCTATCAGGGTCGGAATGGAATTACAAAAGTTGGAGAAGATCCGTAGTGTCATTTTTGACTTATGTACAAACTTTGAGGTCAATCGGACGTGATTGGACAAGTTTCGACATCAAATGTAGAAGTTTGAAGTTCTAAAGTTCATTAGGCTTGAATTAGGGTGCGATTCATGATTATTGATGTGGTTTGAAGTGATTTGAGGCTTCGAGCAGGTCCGTGTTATGCTATGGGACTGGTTTGTGGGATTGGACGGGGCCTCGGGTGTGTTTCGGATCATTTTGGGCTGTTTTGTAATAGCTGATGCTGGTGTCTGGTGTTGTTCTTCGCGTTCGCGAGGATACTCCCGCGTTCGCGAAGAAGAATTTAGCTTCAGAGACTTTGTTCTTCGCGTTCGCGAAGAAGAAAAATCTATGTTATGCATGTCTGATTTTTAAGGCTCATATATCAAAATCTATAAGGAATTTGAAGATCATTCAAAAATGAAAGTTGTATCACTTTGTGTCTAGTTTTCAGAAAAGTAAACCATTTAGCATTTAAATGTTTGTACAAAGAGTTATGGCTGGTACACTATAGACTGTCTGGAAAGATGAAGAAGAAATTCGTGTTGCACATGGCTGACTTTGGAAGATTATTTCTCTAAATCTATAAAGAATTGAAAAATAACCAAAAGACTAAAGTTGTAGATCTTAGTGTTTAGTTTCCAAAACATTAAACCATTTGTCATTTGGAGTGTTTTACTAAACGTTATGTCCATTATACTACAGGTTGTCTGAGAAGAGTTTGGAAATGGCTTTTGAGAGTTTTTGTTCATCGCGAACGCGATAGGTGGGCTGCGAGCGCGAAGAAGGAATACCTGGGCAGAATTTAAAGAAAAAAAATAGGGGTTTTGAGTTCATATCACAAAATTTAATTGGGAGCTCGGTAGAAGACGATTTTTGGAGAGATTCTTGCGTAGATGTTTGGGTAACTGATTCTAGTTTTGGTTAATTCCCATGATTACGCCTTTAATGTCACCATATAATTTGTGATTTGAGGTGGAAATTGGGAGAAAATGGGAGAAAACTTGAGAAATTCTTTTGGGGATTTGAATGGCCATTTGATGTCGGATTTCGACGAATTTGACATGGGTATACTCGTGAGTGAATAAGGATTTCGGTTTTGTATTTTTTATCGAATTTCGAGACGTAGGCCCGGGGGTCGGGTTTGACCAATTTCGAGATTTTTGATGTAATTTGATTATTTTTGAGTGGGCTTTGTTCCTCTAGTATATATTGATGGTACTGGTTTTGGTTAGATTCGGAGCAATCGGAGGCCGAATCTAGAGGCAAAAGCATCGCGGGTTAGGATTTTTGCCGATTTGAGGTAAGTAATGACTGTAAATCTTGTCCTGAGGGTATGCAACCCTGGATTTCATATTGTTCCACTATTTTGAAGTGGTGCACATGCTGGATGACGAGCATGTGGCGTGCACCGTTGGGGATTGTGACTTGGTCCATCCCGTAGCAACTATTAAGTTGTGTATTGACTGAAAACCATATGAGATTTTGTGTTTTAGAAATTATTATTATCATTTGGGCTGAATGCCGTATTTGGGTCTCGTACCAAGTTGTTTGGACCCTTAGGGGCTTTTACTACTATTTCCTCACTGTTTTGATTTCAAATCTGTACTCAGCCATGCTATTTTAAACTGATTTCAAAACTCAGTCTCATTTACACTATTTGATGCATAAAAATGATATTTTGGGTCGAGCACCCCGTTTTACTGATAGCCCGAGTGGCTGGAGAGATTTCTGACTGAGTGAGGTCGGGGGCCTGATTTGTGAGGATTTGATATGGGATCGGGTTACGCGTCGCAGCATGTTGTTAGTGATTCATGATTATGTGAGGCCGAGGGCCTGATTGATTTATGCCACGAGGTGGCTTGATGTTGTTACTGGTATATGATTATGTAAGGCTGAGGTCCTAATTGATTATGCCACGAGATGGCTTGTTATAGCGCTTGGGCTGTAGGAACCCCTCCGGAGTCTACACCCCCAGTGAACGTGGGTACCCTGAGTGACTGATGTGATGTTGCCCAAGGGGTTGTTCTTGATTCATGTTGTTGCCCACGGGGCCGATTACGAGTGATTGTGAGGTTGCCCGAGGGGCTAGTACTGAATGATGTTATGCCTGAGGGGCAGTTTATGATACATGTTTTGCCCGAAGGGTCGTTTGTGACCTTTATCACTTGTATTATAAATTTCATTGAAACATTTTTTGGAAACTGTTGGAAATTTTACCTTCCGATGATTTTTACTGAAATTTTTTGTTTTAAGCGAGATGATTTGATTTGTACACTGTTTTAGAGGCAAACTATACTACTGTGATTTCATGACATGGAATTATATGTTTCTTACTGCTCAATATTTATTTACATTATTACTTACTGAGTTGGTGTACTCACATTACTCCATGCACCTTGTGTGTAGATTCAGGTGCTAGGGCTGACTGAGAGTTGATTACTGTACCAGAGATCTCACAGAGATTTTCAAGGTAGCTGCACGCGTCCGCAGCCTTGCCCTTCTCCTTCTTGTTATTGTAGTGTTCATGTTTCTTTCCCGACCTGTATTACCCTTAGATGCTCATGACTAGTGACTCCGTGGTTTTGGGTTGTAATTATTATTCGGTACATCATCGTCTATTTTAAAATTCTTAAATGTAATTTTTATGAGGTCTCAGTTTAGAAATGATATAAATGAAAGATTCCTTGTGTTGAATATTGTTTTTGGCTGGCGTAGTATCGCGATAGGCGCCATCACGACCAAGGTAGTTTTAGGGTCGTGACAGGAATCACGGAAGGATGTTGCATTTTTTGTACTCTTTTTGCTCAATTATACTTCAATTGAATTCAACTCTCTTCATGGCATTATTTACCTGAAGATCTTGAAATACACAACATAAAAAACCTCATATGATAATTAAAGGGCGCAAAATCTAAAGAAAAGAGACTGAAATAAATGATAAAATCACTACTCATCAAAAGGCCTATCGGAAGAGGCAGGTTCATCTTCTGTAGTGATATGATTATTTCTTGCTCTTCTTATAAAGATGCGAACTGGTGACGGGTTCTTGTATCCTAGACCTTTACGTGGTTTCCTTTTAGTAGCTTCTGATGGGAGTTTCCCTAATTTTTGACGGCTCATTGGGATAATATCTAGTTTTTACAAATAGCGTGTAATCATTAGGATCAAAAGTTTCATTTGTACTCTTTGTTGTTGTCCCATATTCTGCAAATGATTTTTGGCCACGAACCCTCCAAGTAGCGTTGAGGACATATTTACTGCCTCAATTCATTTGATCAAAAGAGTTAAACCCCTTAGCATATTAGTTTTGACATTGGAAGTTCTCCCTCATCTCTCTTCTTTGTAGGGACATAGCGAATGAGTTACTTTATTTCCATAAGACACAATGTCCCCTCTATGAGATTTATTCGAGCTAGGGTGTACCTCCTCAACGACAGCTTTGGCTACCAGCATCCACCTCAACTCTTTTAGTCGTGGACTCATCGTTATTTCTCTTTATGACATCATTAGATTTTAGTTCCTTCATAACGTAGTTCTTCAAGTAGGAACTTTGCATCACGAAAGTGCGACTAATACTTAGTGAATGGTTTGTCATCACCAGTTATCTTTTTCTCGACCCCATCTTTGTAGTACTTTAAACATTGATCATAGGTAGATGGAACCACTTTATTCTCATGTATCCAAGGTATCCCAAGAAAGAAGTTTTTTGAAGTCTTTGCATCAATCAGATGCATCCATGCATTTGATTGCATATATCTGATAGTGATCTCCAATTTAATTGCGCCTATCGCTCTTTGCCCCTTTAGTTGAAGCCTTGAATCATCAAGCATCTTTTTGAGAGTTTGTTCAGAAGGATGCCAAGTTCTTTCATGATACGAATTGGTAAGATGTTCACTGAGGATCCTCTATCAACCAAAATTGAATTTACCCTTTCATCGTGCATATAACCAACCATGTATAATGGGCGATTATGAGGGGTGTCGCCTAGTAGAAGGCCTTCATGCATAAATGTAACTTTTTCTTCGCAAGCATTAACTTCTTGAGGAATGGAATTAGTGAGATTTTCTAGCTCCGAAGATGGTGCCAATGATATGTCTTCAGTCTTTTCTTCTATTTTATCAACATTTCAATGGGAGGATGCGTCACTATCGTGGGAAATATTTGTGTGGAACCAACTTGGTACAGATTCCTCCAAAGTTACTGGATTTCATGGATTTTGAGGGCAGTGCACATCAACTTTTGATTTATTCAAATGCCTAACTGGATTTTGTTTCAACGGTCTTTTCACCATCATTTTCCTTGATGGTTTTTGTATTGACTCTTTTTGTGGACTTCTTTTGTGGCGTCTACGGCGAGTCATCAATATCCAACCTTCATCATCCAGTTGACCAACTTCAACTATGTTATTCTCTAGTATTCTTTATCTTTACTTTCTTCAAGACTGCATAATTCATCTGGATGGAATGAGCCAAAGGTGGTAGAGATTTGGTTCACACTTGCCTTTTCATCTTCAAGCATGATCTTTTTTTCACGAGCCAAGTCCATAAATTTATCCTTGAAAATAACACGCGTCTCAAGAGCGTGACTCATAATTTGATGATATTTGCAGTAATTTGAACATTAATTTTTCTAGCTTCATTTGGTCGCTTCATCTCCGAAAGGTCAATGAGATTTAGCTCAAGGAGTTCTTCAAAAATTGTAGGGACATCAGAATCTAGAAATGGGTAATCTTCTTGCATTTCTTTTAAAGTCAACTTTCCACTTGGATTATCTTGAAAAAAAGTGAATTTCATACTCTACTTCTTTCTCAACTTTGTTGTGAACTTCATAGATGATGTGTTGACATTCATAGCTTCTTTTCTTTTTGAATTAGGCATGAACTTGATCCATATTTTAACAGCTTTCTTGTAATTCCCTTTACGAGGCTTGTAAACAGACATCCTTTCATTCCTAGAAAAGGTCATGCTTAACCCCATGTACTGGGCACGTGCGAAAAGTTCTTCGAATGTCCTAGGTTTTATGACTTGCAAGATGTAACGAAGTGACCAATGCATGCCTTGGATGCACATCTTTATGACAGAACCTTTGTTAAGCCTATCTTTGCAGTTGAGGCTTGCATTTCTCCATTGATTGATAAAGTCGATAACTTGTTCATCTTTCCATCGGTGAGTATTTGTAAGTTCCACCATGCTCATGGTACGCTTTGTGCTATAGAAGCGGGTAATTAACTCTTGCTCTAGTTGATCCCAACTATCAACAGATCAAGCCTCGAGGTTCGTATACCAATAAAAAGCATTTCCCTTTGGCGAGCAGAAAAACTGCTTGGAGATATAATCTCCATAGTTCCCATCATTATTGCATGTCTCAATGTAGTGTGCCACATGTTGCTTTGGATTACCCCTGTCATCGAATTGATGAAATTTGGGAGGTTGATATCCAGCGGGCATCTTCAAGATATCGATCTTTGCGGTGAAATGACTTCGTGTATGTAAGGGAGGACTTGGAAGAAACTTCATACTTAGTTTTTATATTCCCTTCGATGAACTCCTTTAGTTGATCAATTGGAATCACCTCCTTAGGTGAGATATGGATAGCCTTAGCGGATGCTACTTGTCTTGGGGGAGGATCACATTCTAGAACTTCTTGGAACTTACCAGGCACATAGCTGGATTAATCTTCCAGCAAGATTCCCACCCTATCCATTAACTTATCAATTCTAGCATCTTGATTTTGCATGCACTCGGTCAAGCCTGCAATTGCTTCTGTTAAGTTTGCCAACTGCTCCTCCATATTTAAAGCGTTCGTCACCATTGCTTGCACGATTGTCGTGGACGAAGAAAAGTAGCATGGATTGTTGTATAGATTCATCCTCGATTGGCTCACTCTATACGGTGTAAGTGGGGATGATCCATCACTTGAAGTTTAATCATCTTCCTTCATAACATAGTTCTTGGATCTGAAGAGGTTAAGTAGAGCTAGAGTTTTCTTAATTTGTTCAGCAACATCGCTTCCTCCTTCAGATGCGTTCGTAGAGGACCTTACTCCTTTGGAGGGTGAATATCCGAAAATGGGGATTGATACGGATGGTACTTTGTGTGCTTGTTGTCCTAAAGAGCTTATTTTACTCCTAGTAACTGGTCCAAAGCTTCCAAAGGTAACCTCGAGGATGCTTTCCACATCAGCGTAGAACCAGAAATTAGCAACATTGATTGAAGTTGATCTCGAGTTGATTTTTTGTGAAGCCATTTCGATGTTCTTGAACTTTGGTGATTGAAACGTTGAGATGATAGGTAGAGATCGTCCCATGGGGCGTTCCAATTTGATCACAATGAATTTGTCTATAAAATAAAACTGCAATCACAAAAACTATAAAAAGGATTTTGTTGATAAAAATTGTGGGTAACAACTCTATTTATCCCTTGATTCTTTCCTCCGCTTTGTTATCCATAATTCGATTGCCTTATCAGCATATTGCTCGAACTTAGGATGATATGCATCTCCTTGATGTATTTGATGATCAATAAGCATGTAACAACACTCCATTTGGATATTGAATGTTGTTATAACTTTGAGCAAGACATATTTGACATGTCTTTGATCTCTCAATGAATATTCCAAGAGTTCTATGAAATTTCGAAGATTGTGTATTTGATAACTTCGTGCGTATTCCGAGAGTTTATTGAATTGTTGAGATGGTTTTGAATGATATATATAGCCTCCTTTATATGCATGAATGAGGGTCTGGGTGAAGTAACCACCAAGTAACCCTAATGGGCTCATCTGGTAGAGGTACTTGTCTAATTTTTTTTATGTACTTATTTGGCAAAGTTTCACTATAGCTAGATCAATGGGGTCGTTCAGTGTGTGGGATAAAGTTAGATATAGTGGGATAAGGTGTAGAATTAAATTTATATTGTATTTGATTGACGGTAATATAGTATGAATTTAATTCTAGACTTAGCCCTCGATATCTCATCAAACTTGAAATTATTTTATCTTATCTTCGAGGTGAGATAAATTAGTCAAAAGATAATTATCTCAAGACTATAATTCTGAGATAATTTAGTCCGCGTACCAAACTGAGTATAAACCAATATAACTTTGCTCGCACACCAAAAGGTCCGACAGTCATTACCCAAAAGAAAAAGGCACGTCAGTCACTAGCTGTGAGCTCAAATTTTGTTTGTTTAGAGCTTTCATTTTGTTAAGACATGATACATATGTATATGGCCCTGTAAAATAAGTGCGAAACGTTTATTGAAAAAGGACAACAGGGTGGTGGGCTCATGGGCCGTGGGCTTCGCCAAGAGCTCAATTGCAACATCTGCTCTACTTGCTGAATTATTGCTCTTTTTTTAATAACTGTGGAAACAGACTCCCACGTATTATTGGTATAAAACTTTATTCATTAAAGTAGTGATCATGAATCCCTACGGTTAATTGCATTAGTAATGATTCTAGCGCTTGCAGATCACTCCACGTCCATAAAGTCCACTAGTGCAGCTCAAGCTCGGCAACTCCAAAGCAAAGCCAAACTCGTTATCAGTTTGTTCTCCATTTTCTTGAAACCTAGCCACGGAACAATCAGCGTTAAAGAGTCCTGAAGTTGCAAACTCTTTGTCACCCCCCATTACAGGCATCAGAACACCCATCTTAACTTTGCTCACGTAGTTCTTTTTATAAGTCTGCCCTAAAACACCGTTCACTTCATTACTCAAAGAGAAAAACTTGAATCCAAGTTCAAGATGTGCAAAACAGTCATCATTCCTTATGCCATAGTTATGAACTCTGGATTCTAGCTCTGTAATAGGTACAACCTTGGCAGTGATCTTGAGAATATTTTCAACTTCGATGACAACATCGTTAGTGTTGCTGATTCTAGTAATAGAGGTCATAGGTGCACTTTCAGATTGCCATCTTGCGCCTTCCTCGTCATTAAGAAGTATGGGTTTATCATCAAAGTGGAGGGAAAGTCGGTCGATGGAATCATCCCATGTTGCTGTTTTTAGTGCGCTAATGGAGATCTTGTGATTACCATAAAGGATAGCAATGGATTGTACCCAAGTGAAGTCTCTCTTCATGTTCTTGTTTCGCTTTCCTATGAAGTGGCCGTTGATGTGAAATTTAGAGTCGGAGACTAGGCAAAAATCTCTGTCCTTCTTACCATGGAAGTAGAAGGTAATCCCATCACCGCCGATGAAACGAGGATCTTGGCAAACAGCTCCAGGCATGTCACACCCTGGGTCCCAAATAAAAATATTCAGTAAATATACAGTCTAGTTAAAATATTGAAGCCGATTTAGGGTCTCACACTAGTCAAAAGCATATACTTCCTCTATTTCATTTCATATGATATTATTCCATGACATTTTCTATTACTAGAAGAGCTTATCATTAAGGTTGACATAAAAATTGAAGCGAAAAAGCTTCCAAGTATAAAAATATAAGTACTAATTGTCGTTGAACCATAAAAGAAACAAGAAATATCGTGTAAAATAGAATAGAGGGTAGGAAATTAGTAACTTACTACAAACAGGTTTGCAAGAGACACAGTCAACTTGACAACCACCAGAGCAAGAGGAAGGGCATGAAAATTCGAGATTATAACAACTTGGGTAGTTCTTGTTCTTGCACTTAGCCTTCTTGGTCGAAGGAGAAGGAGTGGGTGGCTTAGGAGAGGGTGGTGGAGATGAGGGTGGTGGAGGAGATGAGGGTGGTGGTGGAGATGAGGGGGGTGGAGGAGATGACGGTGGTGGAGATGAGGATGGAGGAGATGACGATGGTGGAGATGAGGTTGGTGGAGGAGATGAGGGGGGTGGAGATGATGGTGGTGGAGATGAGGGTGGAGGAGATGACGGTGGTGGAGATGAGGGTGGTGGTGGAGATGAGGGGGGTGGAGGAGATGACGGTGGTGGAGATGAGGGTGGAGGAGATGACGGTGGTGGAGATGAGGTTGGTGGAGGAGATGACGGTGGTGGTGGAGATGAGGGGGGTGGATATGATGGTGGTGGAGGAGATGGTGGTGGTGGAGATGACGGTGGTGGAGATGATGGTGGTGGTGGAGATGACGGTGGAGGAGATGACGGTGGTGGTGGAGATGAGGGTGGTGGTGGAGATGAGGGTGGTGGCACTGAGCCATCAACACAGATAGGTTTGCAAGAACGACACTCAGTTATGCAGCCATTGGGACAGAATTTGGGACAAACATGTGGAAGATTCTTACATTGCTTGATTTCATCATCTGAGCAATGAGAATGGCTTGGATGGTCAGCTATACCAGGGGGAGTTGCCTCGGACACTGCTATAAGCATTAGCAACACAATCCCAAAGAGGGCCACAGATCTAGCCATCGCAGTTAATTGAGGAACTTTCACTACTGCTAATTAATAATTGATGTATATTTCAAATATTTTTTGAGAGAGTGAGAGATGGGATTCCCGTTGTAGAATTTGCCCCATTTTATAGGAGTTGACAAGGAGAATGTAAGCCTACTATTTCGGACGACCCATAATTGCATTATATATTTGACTAATATTAATGGGATGTTCCTTTGATAGGTCGCCTTTCTTCATGTGTTTCTTTCCCCAACACAAAGTCGCTTAAAGACCTCAATGCTCTCATCAATGTTTGTCTTTATTTGAAATAAATTCAAACCAAATGAATCATATAACCGTGGCCCTTGAGTTAGGTCACCCTCAGACCAAGTGAAGATTTCACTGATATATGAATAAAGTAACAAGATATTGAAAACTAAAACAAAGCAGTGTATTTCTTTGTATTGCGTAAATGTAATGTGTCTTACAAATGATCGGTCCCCCTTTATATAGTAGGATAGTCCTACTCTTGATACAATTCTAAATACAGTAAGAAATCTCATGATTGACTAATTAATCATGCCAGGATTTTCGCCGTGATCCTCACTCGATTACAAATATTACGGCTTTCCGTTATTTGACTCGGTAAACTTTCCTCGGTCTCGCTCGATCTCTATCTTGCTCGGTCTCGATTTCAGTCTTGATCGGTCTCTGGGTCACGAGCTCGGCAATCTAACTTCGCACCATGGCTCGATATCACACGAGATTGAACCTTGGCCTATCATGTTCTAGTCTCGAGTAGTCTTTCGGAGCGCAAGTCCGGTTTTGACCGTATACAGTATTCTTACTAAACATCGATATACATGGCATCACTTGGCTATAAAGCTACACATACAGCACATTCCTGTAAGAACTCATGTCTATAATTATATATACACGTACCTTTCCTTGACGTAGCTCCAAAAATAAAACAGAAAGACCAAAAAAGAAGTAAGGGTGCTGTTTCCATGCGAGATACCAGACAAAAGAATATATTTTTGTCCGATTTTTTATATCAAATTAATAAATACATCACGCATAATCATAGTTAATTAATACTATTATCACCTCAATATGTCATTTAACAAACTAATGCAGCTTTTGGTGCTAACAACATGCTAATAAGTCGAAATCAGAAATTCAACTAAAAAAACTCAAAAAGAAAAATTCAATAATATCACACCAGAAATTCAAATCTACAATCCTATTTGCATATTATAATTAGGGGGTCCACGAAGGAGATTTAATTGAACCGCTTTTGTTTTATGTAGCTCCGCTGGTTAACTTCTATCAGAGAAACCATGTGGTCAATACGTAAAATACATTTAATCTACAAAAGAATAAACAACTTAATTCATTATGCATGCCTTCACTGTCAAGGGAAAATAAAAATAACGTAGTAAGACTGCATGCAGACGTCAAAACATGGGAAAGCAGTACGTTTTATATGCATGTGTATAGGTTCCTTTCCTTCTCAATTTGGTAAAGTAAGCATGTGAGTTAGCTTCCACCCTTTATTACGCAAACCAAACTCTGGCCTATACAACTTATTGCGATTGCTCAGAGTATTTCAGTAAGTTCTTTGGCGACTTGAATCGTAGTATCACATCTTATTTCTGCTTACAAGTGTTCGAATGGACTAATTAGAAAGGATATTCAGCTCTAGTCGCCTTACCAAATGGTTTTCTTGCTGGTTTTTCTGCTAGACAATTTTCACAATTGGATAATCCCACTGTTCAATGCTGGAAAGCAAACCTTGTTTTGCTAGCAGTTGCATCTTCGTTGACCAACATGACTAAGTCTAGCATACCATATGTTTACATCACTATCATATTTGTGTGAAGAAACATGCATTTGTAATTAATTAGTTGTAAGAAATCCAGTTATTTTAAATACATGATAATGCACAAGATAGATAGTTTTGTCAAATCATCGTGTGACATGCTTTTGAGACTTTGCAATGTCCTTATTATGAAATTTTGAGGACCCCCTCAAACTTCTGCCCTAGTTTTGATGAATACTTCCGGCAATATCCTTCTGGCGACCCTTGATGTGATGCCATAAAGCTTAAAATCTTGCTCCAGTTTCTGACTACAGAAGGGAATGAAGATTTTAATATAATGTGACTGAACCCACAGGGCTACCTACGTATCCCCTCTTAAATGGGATTCAGGTCAAACATAGTTCATATTACATCAATAAGAAAGGTGAAAATACAATCTAAAAAATAATATCTTTTAACGGCATCCGAATTGATATGTTTTGGCCATATCTCTCCATCCATTTCTTCTAGTATGTGTGCTCCTCCTGTCAGCATTCGGTGAACCATATAAGGACCTTTCCAGTTAGGTGAGACTTTTCCCTTTGCTTCATCTTGATGTGGAAAGATCCGCTTCAAAACTAGTTCCACTATTATAAATTGCCTTGGTCTAACCTTCTTATTAAAACTCTTTGCCATCCAGTTCCGGTAAAGTTGACCGTGACATCATTTTACCATCAATGAGAGCCAATTGATCGTATCAGCTCTGTACCCATTCTGCATCGGTATGTTCGACCACCTTTATGATTCTCAGGGATGGAATTTCAACCTCGGTGGGTATAACAACTTCAGTACCATATACCAATGAATAGGGAGTTTCCCCAGTTGATATTCGGACCGTGGTGCGATATCCGAGTAGAGAAAATGGTAGCTTCTCGTGCCACTGTTTGTAGTTTTCCACCATCTTCCTTGGTATCTTCTTAATGTTCTTGTTGGCGTCTTCAACGGCTCCATTCATCTATGGCTTATATGTTGTTGAGTTCCGGTGTTTGATCTTGAATGTCACGCATAGCTTTCATCATGTCACTATTGAGATTGGTGGCGTTGTCATTAATAATTTATTCAGGCACCCCAAACTGACAGACAATACGGCCACGAAGAAGATTCACTACGACCTTCTTAGTCACGGAATATGTGTCCGTTGGAGGCAACATGCTAGATTGGTCCAATGGCATCCATGCCCCAGGCAGCGAAAGGCCAAGGCGATCTTGTCACATTGAGTTCGTTGGGCGGTGCTCGTATCATGTTAGTGCGTACCTGACACTGGTAACACTTCTATTTGTACTTGACAAAGTCAGTCTCCATGATCATCCAAAATATCCTGCCCTTAATATCCTTTTGGCTAGCACGAACCCATTCGTGTGAGGTCCGTAGGTTCCTGCATGTATCCTTTTGATCAACCTAGACGCTTCTTTGGCATCGACACGTATTAGAAATCCCAAGTCAGGAGTTCTTCTGTACAGAACTCCTCTGGTATGAAAGAAATGGTTATCCAACCTTCATAATGTGTGCTTTTGAGTAGGTGTAGCACCTTTCGGGTACTCTCCCATTTCCAAATATTTGTTGATATCGTGAAACCATGGGTTTCCATAGGCTTCTGCTTCAACATGAGCACAGTAGACAGGCTATTAGCGAATCTCTATTTGGATGGGGTTGATATAGTTCTGGTTTGGATGTTGAATCATGGAAGATAGGGTGGACAATGCATATACGAACTCGTTTTGATTTCTAGGATCATGTTTGAACTCTATCTTTGTGAACCTTTTGATCAAATCCTGCACATATTGTAAGTATAGAAGTATCTTGTTATTCTTGGTGGCACATTCTCCGAGTACCTGGTGTATCAACAAGTTTGAATCTCTGATTACAAGTAATTCCTGGATGTTCATGTCGATGGCCAACCTGAGTCCCATAATTCAAGCCTCATATTCACTCATATTGTTGTTGCGTGAGAATCGGACCCTAAAAGATACCAGATAATGCTGGCCGATTTCTAATACTTGGACAGCTTCGATTCCCACTCTCTTGAAGTTTGCGGCTCCTTCGAAGAACGTTCTCCAACCATCATATGGTTCGTCGATATCTTCTCATATGAACGACACTTTCTCATCAGGAAAATATGTTTTTAATGGTTCGTATTATCCCTTGAAGTTTGGCTTTCTTCTCATATGAAAGTCAATGCTTGCCCTTTGACTGCTTTCTGAGTCACATAGATGTTGTCGAACTCACTTAGCAGTATCTTCCACTTATTCATCTTGCCTATTGGCATCGGCTTCTGGAAAATGTACTTTAAGGTATCCATTATTTATACAAGGTATGTGGTGTATGCACATAAATAATGCCTCAACTTCTGGGTTATCCACTTTATAGCGCAACAAGTGCGTTCCAATAATGAGTATTGGTTTTCGTAAGGTGTGAACTTCTTACTCAAATAGTATATTGCTAGCTCCTTCCTTCTGGTCTCTTCATTCTATCCCAAGACGCATCCAAATGCTCTGTCCAACACGGACAGGTACAACAATAAAGGTCTCTCGGGCTCTAGTGGGGCCAACACAGGAGGTTTAGACAGATACTCCTTGATTTTATCGAAAGCCTTTTGACATTCCTCGGTCCAACTACTTACAGCTTATTCATTTAGCATTTTGAAGATAGGTTCACATATTATTGTTCACTCTGATATGAAGCGGCTAATATAACTGAGACGGACCAAGAAACTCATTATGTCTTTCTTGTTTCTTAGTGGTGGCAGATACTAAAAGGCTTTCATCTTTGACAGATCCAGCTCAATGTTGTGGTGGCTGACAATGAAACCTAGAATTTTCCCAGTAGCGACTCTGGAAACACATTTTGCTGGGTTCAACTTTGGGTGTACTTCCGCAGTCGATCGAAAAACATTCTCAGGTCTGCTATGTGGTTCGGGCTCTTCTTAGATTTGATGATAACTTCATCCACATACACTTCTATTTCCTTGTGTATTATATTATGAAAGAGAGTAGTCATGGCACTCATGTATATTTCCCCATCATTCTTCAAGCCAAAAAACATCATCTTGTTGTAATACACCCCCATGGAGCGATGAAGGTTGTCTTCTCTGCATCCTCTTCGTCCATCCAGATCTTGTGGTATCATGTGGAGCAATCAATAGAGTATTGGAGTTCATTCTTTGCGCTGTTATCGATCAATATGTGTATGTCGTGTAGTGGAAAATTATCCTTTCGACTTCCTCTATTCAGATCTCGGTAGTCAACACACACCCTAACCTTATAATCCTTATTTGGTAAGGGCACATGCGACCACTCGGAGGACTTTGGCTTTGATTTACTTGGTAACCTACTATTTTATCTTCAAATTCATGTCTGACTTGAATTGTTTTTGAATTTTTGTTTCGATGGTGGACATATGAGGTTGATAGGTAGCTTGTGAGCCACTATAGATGTGCTCAACCATGCCATGTTGTCATAATACTATGCAAAGATTTCCTCATATTCCTTCAGCAATTTTAAAATACTATTCTCTGTCTAACAATTATAGATGAATGCTAATGCCAGTTTGTTTTACTGTTTTGGAGTCTCCCAAATTAACTGCTTCAGTCTCTTCCAGATTGGACTTTGGTTTATTCTCAAAATTCTCTACTTCCCTAACAATTTCCTCAAGTATTATGTCGTTTTCCCATTCTTCTAAATCGCTCTCAATAGACGTCACAGTTGTAGATTCAATATGATAGGAAATAGTTTTGTTGAAAAGAATGTAGAGAGATTATAATATAAATAAACGAAGAGAATGATGCATTTATCAAAAACTCAAAACTGTTAGACGAATGCGACTCGATTCTCGAGTATTTATTTTAAAAAAATACTGAAATGTCGTAAATGCCAGAAAATAATTTTCAAAGCTACCAGGTGCTCGGTGAGCTCGGGATGGTGCGTTGGTCAATTTTCTGAGAACAACTCCATCTCCTACCATCTGGATGGTAAGGTCATCCTCCTTCTCCCCCAAGATCACGTTGCAATCCATATCTTCCTTGTTCAAAAACATGTTCCTCATAATAGCTAAGATCTCATCTTCTTCAGAACCCCAAATCATATCGGCCTTACGGAATGTCAGGGTGGTGTGGTTTAGGCAATGGATAATAGAAGTCATGCCATGGTGGTGACCAATCCTCATATTCTTGCACAATTTATTCATATTCGAGACCAAAGATTATGTCTTGAGAACATGGTCGTATTGGTTCCGTTATCCCTTGAAGTTTGGGACCAAGTCCTTTGCTCGACTCATACCCCAATCAAATTACCATGATTAGCACCTTATTTCTCCATCATCATCCTCTCTCAACTGTATTTATCCCCTCGATACTGTAGAACGTTTCTCCTCCCAACATCCTTTTGTTTTCAACTACTGGTAGCGTCTAGTTGGTATAAATAGGATTTTTTCCATCTCCGTGAATAACCACCTCATGATGATTCCACTTAAACTTCACAACCTAGTGAAAAATAGAAGCAACTGGCCTAACCATGTGTATCCATGGGCGTGCCAACAACAGGTTGTAGGTAATAGAGATATCTAATATCTGGAACTCGACATCGAACATGGCCGGGCCAATCTTCAATCCCAAGTCAATTTCTCCAATTGAAGCTCTTTGGGACCCATCGAATGCTTTCACGTTCATGCTTCCCAACTATATCTTCTCTATGCATACGCCCAATCTTTTCAGAGTAGTCAGAAGGCATATGTTCAAACTCGAACCTCCATCAATCAAGACTCGATCAATGAATTTGTTTTCATATTGGTGATGTGCAATGCTTTGTTATGGCTCAAACCTTCGTGTGGAAAATCATTTTCATAGATGGTGATCTTGTGTGTCTGCAGCACCCGTCCAACAATATTTTCCATCTCTCCACTAGTGATGCCAACAGGTACATAGGCTTCGCTCAACACCATCATCAAGGCGTTCTTGTGTGCATCTCATTTTTGCAACAATGATAAGATGGATATTTGGGTAGGAGTTTTGTTTAGGTGATCAACAACAAAATACTCTTTCGCTTGTACTTTTCTCCAAAGATCATCAGTACATGTTTCCACAATAGGTGGTTTTGGCGCGGTCTCCTTACTTTTTCCCCCCTGAGCAAGATTTTACGGCGTGTAGACCCTTCCTATTCTAGTCATTCCTTGGGAAACACCCGCTTCTTCTATCTTTGCTTTACCTTTCCTTTGTGCCTCTGCCACATAATTCCATGGAACAACATCAAATTGGTTGGATGGCGATGAAGCTACCATCATAATGAACGGTGGCCTAGATGTAGCCACTTCAACCTCAAATGGTGCCTTGGTTTTCACCAAAATCAGTGAGAGTGTGACAAGTGATGTCATACCGGTGTCTCATTCTCCAATAAGACCGATGGATACTTTCAGGTCTCATTCTTTATCAGCCTAGTTCATGTTTACTTCCTCACCCCTGTGGTCGGGAAGGGGATTATTGCGAACATTCCATGCATATTTCGTTACTTGTATTACCTTAGTTCCAATCAATGTTTGGATCTTATCTTTCAGCATGCGACGATCCTCAATGGTGTGTCCCTTCATGCCCGAGTGATAGGCACAAGTTTTGTTGGGGTTGACCCACTGAGGATTTTCAATCGCGACTGCAGGAATTGGAGTGACATAACTGGGAGCCTTCTGTCTCTTGTACAATTGCGATATTGGTTCGGCGAAAGGGGTGTGCTGTCTAGGAGCTCTCCGGTCAAAATTTGTTCGGGGTTTTGGATAGTTTTGACGGGCATGTGGAGATGAGTGGTAGTATGTTGGCTGGATATTGTAGGTATGGTAGGTGGTAGCAGGGTAATGATATTTTTGGGGTCAGAGATGATATGTTGGTGGAGGTGTTTGATAGGTGAGAGCAGACTTTGGACCTTAGGCTACCATGACAACACCCACTTCTTCCTTCTTCGAAATACCTCCGGACTGCAAAGCATTGTTAGTGTCTTGCAGAGTTTCAAAGTTGGTAACCATTGTCACACCTCCTTTTCCCGATAAAGGGTGGGATATAGGGAGTTTTCCAATTTAAGTGACATTATTCGAATTGGAATTATTTAATTCATTTCAAAGTCGGCACTCGGAATTATTTACGGTGTTCTGAGTCACCATTTATTTTTAAAATCCCAAATCGAGGAAATTTGACTTCATTTAAAGTCTGCGAAACCAGAAAAACTAGGTAAGGAATTCTGTTAACTTAGGAGAAGGTGTTAGGCACTCCCGAATTCCGTGGTTCTAGCACGGTTGCTTAATGATTTACGCTTGACCGAAGTTGTTTAATTACTCATTTTAATACTTATGTGCATTTTACATTTTTACCGCTTCTAATTATTCATTTGAGTTTAAAGAATTATCTTAAGACGGGTTACGTATGCGTATACCCGCTTGAATTGATGCGTCAAAAATCATATCACGCGGACGTGTACATTATTCATGACACTTGATTCATTTAAGAATATAGTCAAAGTCACGCAAGCGCATATTTTGGCTTTATTTAAAAATCGAGATCACGTCACGCATACATGTACGTAATCACGGTAATAATTTAAAATCCGCTCCTAAAGGCATCTCTACGAATGTTCATTTTTTGAAACTTATTTGTGTCATGCGAATGTGTACACAATTTTAAAGAATATTTGTTACTAAAAATGAGTTATTCAAAGTTATGCGAACGTATACTTTGATTTTAACCTTTGGAAAATCTTAAGAATATCAATTGAAAACTCATAATAATATCTAGCTAAGGGCGGGTCTAAAGTATTTTGTTATTTATTGAAAATTATTTTCCTAAGTAAGTATAAGGGTCATTATGTGCATTTGGGCCAGTAAAATTTTCAGAGTTAGCCACTAGTTGTTTCTAAACCTAAATAGAGGAAATGGGCATATTATATGTATTGTAAATCAGGCCCAGTCTCGTGTTAAATATACTGGGCAAGTCACGTTTTTAGCAGTAACTGAAGGGAGGGGGATAGGCATGCTAGAGGTTTTACAAATCTCGCCACTCACACTCTAAGGGCTAGGCCAGTCACGATTTTTATAAGAAAAGGAATGCAGCCCATACTGTCTTCTTTAAACAAGTTCATACAAGAAAACAAAAGTCATATAAGAAATCATTGTATTTAAATTTAAACTAATAAATTATGACCAAGTCTTACAAGGTTGGGTCACAAACTGATTTATAAGGTCCATGTATAATGTTAAGGGGCTTTTAGGGTCTGGGCCACTAATAGTAGGCCCAGTAAGATATATTTTTCAGATCTCTTTGGGGGTCTTATATTTGAGAGCCACAAGCCCAAGATTTTGTCCTGTTTAATAGGGCCCAAAACAAGTAGGCTTTTACAAATTAACCAAACCAGAAACATGAATATTATTACATATTCTAGCCTAATCATCATGCTTGAAATATTAACTCTTATTTACAAACCTCAAACTAAAGCAAGGAAGAAAAAAGGTTAAACTTGTACTATGAAGTTTCTAGGTCTTATAGTACAAAGCCATGATACATAAATAAGTCTACTATAAACTTCATAATTAATGAAAATGGCTTCACCACCCTCTAAAGTGACTTCTGGAGCTTGATTACCCAGCTGGTGCAAACAAATCTGCAGATTACAACTTTTATCAGAGATTCTAAGTGTGTAGAAGGTTAATTCCCTATTTTTTCAATCATCCCAACTTCTAATCAACAACTTATCTGAACATAATAATATAGGGGTTAAACAGAAAGGTTTCAGCCATAAAGGGAGCACAAACATGCCTAAGGCTAGAAGCAGACTTCAAATTTAAACGATTAAAACAAGAATTTAAGTTCAAACTCATATTAAGAAGACCTAACCCAAACAGTCATGCTTGTGCAAACAAGAAGATATTCAAAGCTCAGATCCTGGAGAGCAAATAACAACAAATATGAATCAACTAGTACATGCGACTAAATCTGAAGTTAAGCATAAGGATACAAGTATTTAGACCAGATTTAAACAAGAAAATTCATTCAATATAGGGTATAATTACATACCTAATAGTGAATAAAACAGCAAGAAAATGGACCAAATAAAGGCAAAAAAAAACCCCAAGTATTCTGGAGCTTAAACAACATCTACCAACACAACAACAACCGAGTAACAAGAATCAGTTCAAATTATACCCAAAAATATCCATAGTAAAACCCCAAAAGCGAGGCGAGATTTTAGAACTAAACCTTTGCTAGAAAAAGAAAGGATTTTTAGAAGTTTTGGCTTAAAATCACTAGAAATGAGCAAAAGAATCCCTGAATCTTTGTCCTTCAGAGTATTCTCAGAATGTTTGTGTGTTTTTCAGAGTAGTGTAATCTATATTTTTATAATAGGTAGTCTATTTTCAGAATCTGTAGTGAGTATTTTCAGAATCTGTTTGTGTTTTCAGAGCTGTATATCTGTGAGAATCTCATTTTCAGAATGATAGTGTCTACATATAGGCTGCCTAGGGTGTATATTCTTTTAGGAATATTTCTTTTCCACATTCTGAAAATAGTAATGTCCTTCCTAATAGCCCTGATACAGTAGTCCTCCTTATCCTATTTTTCAACATTTTTTTTACAACAACTAGGACAGCAGTACACTTTTTTAGAAACTTCTTCTATTTTTATACCCTTTTTACTTCTGAAATTTTACTGTTTACCCAGAAATTCTGACATAATATCTTTTCTTATTTTATTTTGGTCTCTTATCTTAATTCTAGAAGTTTCCTAGGTAGTTCCAGCTGAGATTCTTCAGCTAGAATTCCTAAACTACCCTAAAATACCCCTGTAATTACCCCTTTGTGATCCAGGGCCTGGGCTACACAGTTGGCCAATTTTGGGCCTCCTTTGCCAAGAATCAACTGTTAATGAGTACATGAAATTAGGTAACTCAAAACAGCTATATTAAATACCTAAGAGATTACTAAGTTGACTAATTTAATCTAATTAGGCAATTATGCTTATTCAGTTAACATTGATGGGCTGAACTGAACTTTGAATTACTTCAAAAGTAGCAGTAGTAATCCTAAATGGGCATAGTTAACTAATCATTTAAGATTAACTAATTAACAGAAGTTAGTCATTAAACCTAGGTGACCATTTTCAGAACCTAAACCAGCCTAATTCAAGTATTTCAAACATGTATGATTACCTAATCAAGTATACTTAATCAACTATCCTAAATCAGAAGTCAAATATCTACTTTAAAGCAATGTACAATGACTAGTGGAAAGAACACAAGCCTAAGTTAACTAATCGTACATGATTAACTAACAATCCACTAACTAACAAAATCAGAATTCAAGTAATTCAATTTTAAAACACACATGATTACTAACAATTCAGGATAAATTAATTAGGTCAGGAATTAAACTCAAACAAACAGTTCCGATATCTAACATGCATGATTACTTACAATGGAAATCGACTAATTAATACATATTAGGAAATAACAACAGGAAAAAATAAGATAAGATCAAACACAGGCTAACAAATCAGTGTCAATTAGCTAGAAATTAAACCTAACAACAAGAGAAACAAGCTAAAAGAAAATATAAATATGCAAAACTTATCAATTTAGAATCAATCAACAACATGAATTGAACAAACAGATCAAAGAAAATTATGAAAAACCTAATACTAACGGTTCAAGATTAAATATCAAAGATAGATCCTAACCTAGGTAGCTAATTTCAAGATAATAATTAAACAAAGAAAGAAAGTCAAAGGGGGTACCAGTTTGGTTGGAAAAAAGACTTAGCCGGATTTGGCCGCAGTTTGGCCGGACTCTGGTGAGGTTGAAAATGAGTCAAACCAACGTGAATCAATTGCTCTTGTCAAGAGCAACTGACTCACGTAGGTTTGAGCCACATGTTTGCTTGAATTCGTCTCGTGTGGGGTTTTTAGGGTTTTCAGATTTTTAGATCTGAAATTAGTCAAATTTGAGAGGTCTTTTGGGGAAATTAGTAAGAGATTGGGGTTGAGGGGAAGAAGGAGATAGTCTGGGGTAAGTTTGGGTAGATTTGGGGGTGGTCCGCCGCCGTGAGGCGATTTTCAGCGGGTGAGGGCGGCGTAGCCGGAGGGGGGGGGGATCCAAGGCGGCTAGGGTTTGGGGTCTGGGAGAGAGATGAGAGAGTGAGGGGTGTTTTGGGGGGTAGGGGTCCGTTTGGACAGTTATATAGGAAAGAGGAGACGATTTGCGAGCCGGACTAGGGGGGGATCAAAATGGGGTCGTTTGAATTAAAGGGATACTGGACCGAATTGGGTAATTGGGCTGGGGTGTTTTTAGAATTAGAGAGGAGATTGGGCCTGGTTCATAATTGGCCCAGACCGATTAACATATAAATTCTATATTAATTCCTAAACCAATTTAATTTAATCCTAATTAAATCACTAAACTATATTAATTTATAAAATTAATTATCTATTCACCTTTATTATTCTAGCTAATGAATCAATTTTAATTTTAAGAGGTAAAACCATTAATTAAAACCAATAATGATCAAAAGAACAAAGTTTTGTGATTTTCCTCTAATAATGTGATTAAATTATGTAACTAAGTATTTAATTAAATCAAAGACATGATAATGCAAGATAATGAAAATTTTAATTTTTTTTTTTAAATTTTAAAAATAAAATGTGACCATAAATGCAAATAATTCCTAAATAAACACCAAAATTCACACAATAAATTTAACTATGCATAAAATTAATTCATTTATTAATTTTGTGGGAGTATTTTTAATGGGGTGAAAAATTACATGCTCACAGCTGCCCCTCTTTGCTCGGAAACACGAAGAGTTTTCGGGCAAAGACAAAGTGAGCAGTTGTGAATAATTTTTACCCGTTTAAATACTCCATGGGAAGAACTTTAAAAAAGTTTGACCGAACCTTGCTTCAAAGGTTTCCTACATATCCTTGGCTATAAAGGAATCAGGTCAGTGTAGTTCTAGAAGTTGGGACTACCGGATAACTGTGATTTCACTGCTGTTGTTGCTGC
The DNA here is from genome assembly GCA_005239525.1 of Nicotiana knightiana. Taxonomy (NCBI): domain Eukaryota; kingdom Viridiplantae; phylum Streptophyta; class Magnoliopsida; order Solanales; family Solanaceae; genus Nicotiana; species Nicotiana knightiana. The sequence goes on from MDKJ01213286.1 coordinate 31,497, forward strand.
TGCTACTGTTGCTGAGCTCCTTATTACACCAAAGTAACAAAATGAAAAAAACTAACTAAGCTTATAAGCTATGAGTTACAAGATCCCTATTATTAGATTCTAAGGCTTGGTCTTGAGTCTTGGCTAGTTCTTTTTGCTGACTCTGACCTGGATCTTGATGTTTGTTAGCCGCAGATGCTGGTTCCATCTTCTCGTCTTCTGGATCAAGGCGGTATATACAGGACGGATGACTTCAATCTCGTCCTGAGCAGTCCACGTCTTCCCCGCTTATGCACTTTGAGTTCAAACTTTTCTCTCTTTTATTCTAGATTGAAACTTCTTCTTTCGGTTATCTCGAATCCAATGTCCTAAAGTGTAATCTGCGCAAAATTAAGAACAAACAAACGAAATTTTGTGCCCCAGTTTTTCACTAGGAAAATTTCGCGAGTTATTGTAATGAAATTTATACTACTTCATTATTGAAAGTGATAAAAGGCGGGAGTGCTGTACCCGGAGTGAATGGAGACTAGAGAGTGTAGACCCTATGTCTAACGGTGAAGTCAACTAGGGATTGGAGACCCTATGTTGGAAGGTCATCAACTAGGGAGCGGAGACCCTATGTTGGCATCAGGTTATGCTGACATCAACTAGGGAACGAGACCCTATGTTGGAAAAGTCACCAGGTTATGCTGGCATCAACTAGGGAGTGAGACCATATGTTGGAAAAGTCATCGGGTTATTCCGCCATCAACTAGGGAGTGGGACCCTATATTGGAAAAGTCTTCGGGTTATGCCGACATCAACTAGGGAGTGGGACCCTATGTTGGAAAAGTCATCAGGTTATGCCGGCATCAACTAAGGAGTGGGATCCTAAGTTGGAAAATCATCAGGTTATGCCGGCATCAACTAAGGAATGGGATCCTAAGTTGGAAAAATCATTGGGCTATGCCGGCATCAACTAAGGAGTGGGATCCTATGTTGGAAAAGTCATCGGGTTATGCCGGCATCAACTAGGGAATGAGATCCTAAGTTGGAAAAGTCATCGGGTTATGCCGGCATCAACTAAGGAGTGGGATCTTATGTTGGAAAAGTCATCGGGTTATGCCGGCATCAACTAAGTAATGAGATCCTAAGTTGGAAAAAATCATCGGGTTATACCGACATCAACTAAGGAGTGGGATCCTAAGTTGGAAAAGGTGTAGCTAGGGATTGGAGGCCCTATACTACTTTGGGTTTCAATTGTTTTGACATCATTTCTTCTTCTTATTTTAAATTATTGTCAAAGAATGAGTAATTGCGGGAAAGGATTTCTAGGGGAAACTTTCCTTTTTGGATTTGTTGCTGCAAAAGCCGCTTCTAGAACTTACGCACTTTCTTTTTGGTTGCACCTACTTTTTGCGAGGTGGCTTTCGGATTACACATGTTCGCTTCAAATAAAGAACGTTTGTTAGTTTGAAACGGTGGTTGGTTTTGTGGTCTTGATTATTTTAACTGCTTGATCTCGGCCCGTCTTTTGACGAAGATCTCAAGTGTTGCTTGCTGGGGGTTGATTTTATTTCTAACCTTAGAGACCTTGGCTTTTCCGATTTTTCCATGGCGATGGGTCGCATGGGACCCAACCTTTGAGTTTATTCTATCTTTGTAGGTTTTTCACTTTTGATTGATTTTTCCTTTTCTTTAGTTTTCCTTTTGGACTTTTGGAGCATTGGGGAAATTTTGGCTCCTCCATTTTGCTACAACGGCTAGTCGCATAGGACTTAACCTTTTCTGACTTTATTTTGCCTTCATTGGCCTTCCATTTTAGCTTTTTTCTCACAATTCAAAGCATTCAGGGATCTTGGTTTTTCGGACCTTGCCGAGGTGGTTAGCTACATGGAATTCAACCTTTTCAACTTCATTTACCTTCATGGGCACTTTAATTTGATTTTATCCTCCCGAGAGTTTTGAGTTTGAAGTATCAGCCCCTATGGCCAATCGAGATCGACTTGATGCCCCTGACGAGGCTGGGTGCCTTTTGCATACTAGCCCGTGTCAAATAAGAGCCCTATAAATCAGTTTTGCCATCCTTTCTTTGTCTTACTTTAGGAACAGAGTTAGACCGAAAGGGATTGAAAGAAAAATAAAAAATGAATTTAGACAAGAAATATCCCTTTTGGGGGAAGGAAAGAAGGACTTATCTGGAGTGTATACGACTTTCAATGAACATGACATGCCTCTTGGACTGGGTGCCCGATCTATGAAAACCATCTAATTCTCAGACATTCATCACAACTATTTCCTCGAGATTGAGAAACCTTTCCCCGGACCTTGTCCATGTCAGTGACCCATTATCCTTTTCCGATTAGCGGTGCCCTTTGCGGGTTTTCACCTACTAACCTCTCTCATTTCTCTTCTCACCATCGCCTTGTAGTGCTCTTTGCGAGTTTTGACTAACAAGACTCTCTCATTTTCAACTTCTCTTCTTACCGATGCCTCATGGTGCCCGTGTGGATTTTCATCGATAAGACTCTCTCATTTTATTTCTCTCATTTATTTGCATCAGATCCAAGTAACTGTATCCTCCAATTTGGACATCTTTACCGATTGATCGGATCGACTTGAATAAGACTTGGGGTAACAGAATTTGGATTGAGTTACAACTTTGGAACCTTTCAAACGAAATCATCGCTGAACTATTATAACATATGCCCTAGTTTGGGGAAATGTGGAATTTTATTTTTGTATGACTGAATCCCAGGGAGAGGCTGCCTACGTATCCTTTCGGAATCAAGTCGAACGTAGTTCAAGGAAATATTTTTGTTTTTGTTTTGATTTTTGATTGTGATTTTTCTTTTGATTTTGGGATTTTTTTTTTGATGATTTTGGTTCCAAGGACTGTGATGAAAGAATAATAGATGACTCAAAAGGGTTTTCAAAAGTTCATAATGTTTGTGGTAGTGAGAATGAAAGCCTTCATCATTTCAATCGGAGAGCGTCAAAATCACAAAAAGGTCAAACATAATACCTTTTGACTGCATCTGCATTGACAGCCATTTCAGGATCATTTCCTTCAATGTCTCCTAAGTATAATGCCCCTTTTGGTAGAAATTTCATTATAATGTATGGACCCTTACAATTTGGGGCGAATTTTCCTTTTGCCTCTTCATGATGCGGGAGGATACGTCTTAGGACGAGTTGCCCCAATTCGAAATTCCTAGGCCGTACTTTCTTGTTATAGGCACGAACCATTCTTTGTTGGTATAACTACCTATGGCAAACTGCGACCATCCTTTTCTCATCAATCATGGTTAATTGTTCCAGTTGGGTTTTGACCCATTCATCATCCTCAATTTCAGCTTCAACAATGATCCGAAGAGAGGGAATTTCAACTTCTGCAGGTATTAAGACTTCAGTGCCATAAGCCAATAAATAAGGAGTGCCCAACTGATGTGCGCACGGTCGTGCGATATCCCAATAATGCGAAAGGCAACTTCTCGTGCCATTGCCTACAACTTTGAATTATTTTTCTGAGGATTTTCTTGATGTTTTTATTTGCTGCTTCAACGGCGCCATTGGCTTTGGGTCGGTAAGGGGTGGAATTACGGTGTGTGATTTAAAACTGTTCACACACCTCCCTCATCAAAGGACCGTTTAAATTTGCAGCGTTGTTAGTAATGATAGTTTTTAGGATACCAAAACGACAGGTAATGTTGAAATGCACGAAGTCCACCACTGCTTTCTTAGTGACGACTTTGAAAGTGACTGCTTCGACCCATTTTGTGAAATAGTCGATGGAAACCAAGATAAATCTGTTTCTGTTTGAAGCTTTTGGCTCGATTGGCCCAATGACATCCATTCCCCAAGCAACGAACGACCAAGGTGCTGACATAGGATGCAACTTTGAGGGTAGTGAATGAATCAGGTCGCCGTGTATCTGACATTGATGGAATTTTCAGACAAAACTGAAATAATCCTTTTCCACGATCATCCAGTAATATCCTGCCCATAGGATTTTCTTTGCAAGGACGTATCCGTTCATATGGGGACCACATACTCCTGAATGCTCTTCGTTCATAATCTTTTTACCTTCTTTGGCGTCCACACACCTTAACAGGTTCAAATCTGGAGTTCTTTTATACAACACTTCTCCGCTTAAGAAGAAACTGTTAGCGAGCTTTCTAATGGTTCTCTTTTGGTCTCCACTGGCCTGCTCCGGGTACTCTTTTGTTTTCAAGAAGCTTTTAATATCATGATAACATGGTTGGACATTGGGTTCTACTTCAACCGTGTTACAATAACCATTTTTTTCTCAGATTTGAATCTGCAACGGGTCAATATGGACATTGCCCGAATATGGTAGCATTGCAGCTAAGGTAGCTAATGCATCAACTAACTCATTGTGGAATCGAGGAATATACTTGAATTCGACAGATTTGAATCGCTTGCTGAGATCTTCCACATGTTGTCTATATGGAAGAAGCTTGATATCTCGAGTTTCCCATTCACGTTATGCTTGTTTAATGATCAAGTCAGAGTCCCCCATGATTAACAATTCTTCTATATCCATATCAATTGCCATGTTCATTCCCATTATGCAAGCTTCGTATTCAGTAGTGTTGCTTGTACATAAGAACCAAAGATGGGCGGTGGACGGATAGTGCTCCTGTGGGGCAAAATCAAGATTGCCCCAATCCTAACACCCTTTGCATTTACCGCTCCATCAAAGAACATTTTCCAACTGTTGGTGTCTTCTAGAACTACTTCAACTGAATTTACTTCTTCATCCGGAAAATAAGTGCTTAAAGGTTGGTATTCATCATCGACCAGGTTTTCAACCAAATGATCGGCCAAGGCTTGGGCTTTCATGGCCGTGTGGGTGACATAGACAATGTCGAACTCCGTGAGCAGGATTTTCCACTTTGCTAGCCTTCCTGTGGGCATCGGATTTTGGAATATGTACTTTAGAGGGTCCAACCGAGTTATGAGATATGTGGTATAAGCTAGCAAAAAATGTCTGAGCTTTTGAGCGACCCAAGTTAAGGCACAACAAGTTCTCTCCAGCAGAGTGTATTTGGCTTCATACCCAGTAAATTTCTTGCTTAGATAATAGATGGCTTGCTCCTTCTTGCCGGTTGCATCATGTTGCCCGAGGACACAGCCAAAAGAGTTCTCCAAGACGGTTAGGTACAAGAACAAATGTGTTGCGGGCTCAGGTGGGACCAACACTACCGGGTTTGACAAATATTCTTTGATTTTGTCAAAAGATTCTTGGCATTCGTCTGTCCATTTAATCGCTGCATCTTTCTTTAACACCTTAATATGGGCTCATAGGTGGTTGTAAGCTGTGCAATGAACCGGCTAATGTTGTTTAATCTTCCCAATAAGCTCATGACTTCTTTCTTGGTTTTCAGAGGTGGCAGATCTCGGATAGATTTTACATTTGTTAGATCTAACTCAATTCCCCTTCGGCTGACTATAAACCGCAAGAGCTTCCCAGATGGGACCCCAAATGCACATTTAGCAGGGTTCAATTTCAAGTCATATTTGCGCAGCCGCTCAAAGAATTTTCTCAAATCTTGGACATGGCCTTCTTGGGTCCTAGACTTTATAATTACATCATCAACATACACCTCGATTTCTTGGTGCATCATGTCATGGAAGATTGCAGTCATAGCTCTCATGTAAGTTGCCCCGGCGTTTTTCAAACCGAATGGCATGACCCTGTAACAATAGGTTCCCCATGGTGTGGTGAAAGCTATCTTTTCAGCATCTTCTTCATCCATCAGGACTTGATGATACCTAGCATAACAATCCACAAAAGATTGTACCTCATGTTTGGCACAATTATCGACAATGATGTGGATGTTTGGTAACGGGAAATTGTCCTTGGGACTCGCTTTGTTCAAATCCCTATAATCAACACATACTCGGATCTTCCCGTCCTTTTTTGGTACTGGGACTACGTTGGCTAGCCATATAGTGTATCTGGCTACTCGGATTACACCGGCTTTTAATTTTTTGGTAACCTTTTCTTTAATTTTGTCGCTAATGCCTGTTTTGAATTTTCTTTGCTTTTATTGGACATGCGGATAATCGGGATGAGTTGGCAATTTGTGTACCACTAAATCGACACCTAGTCCTGGAATATCATCGTAAGACCATGCAAACACATCTTTAAATTCGAACAAGAGTTGGATCAATGCATCTCTAGTTTTTCCTTCTGTGTGAATGCTTATCATGGTCTCCCTAACCTCTTCTGAATTGCCCAAATTGATTGGCTCAGTTTCATTTAGGTTTGGCTTAGGCTTGTTCTCAAATTGTTCAAATTCTCGATTTATTTCTCTAAAATCCTCATCTTCATCATATTCGAGCTCTTGATTCACAATTTCACAATTACATGGCATTTTTAGGATCTAAGCATGAAGTGCGCAAGCATGTCATGTTATTTAAAGCCATATTATTAGGAATGAAAAATAAGAAAAATAACAAAATCAGAAAGGATAACACATGAAGATCCATAGGCGATGAAATATTAATTTCAATTCATTGAATTTGAAGATAGTAGGGTTTTACATCGGAATTTGAAAGACAATAAAATTAAAAACACTCTAGTTACACCCTGAAATAACTCGGAGTGTAGAGAGGATGGCAAAACATGAAATACCGAGATTCCCGCCTGACTGGGAAGGGATTCACTTTCCAATTTTGCAATTTGGCATTTTGTCCCATGTATTGCACCTCAGCGGTGCTCGAGCCTTCACCCGGCTGAACCATGTGGACTTCATAGAGCATTTGCCTCATTGCTTCACAGATATCCTCAATTTCCTCTGCCGTAAAGGCTTCTTCTTCCTCTTCTATGTACTTTGGCTTAACAAATAATTGGCGAGATGTGAAATTGGCTGAGGCAAAACCCACCCATCTCTCTTAAGTTTTTTCGCCCATTCTTCATCGGCGTTGGTAGCTTGAAAACCTATGCCAAAGAATTTCTTGTTTCCATGCAAAGTAACGGGTTCTGTGATTCCCTAAAAAGATGCCCAAGCCCTTTCCCGGGATTGTATCCATGTTTGATCATTTTGCCACTGACCATGATTGATGCGCTCGACAAACAGGGTTGAGGGCATGGAGTTCCTTCCTCGCACTGATCAACAAGCAAAATTTCAAAAACCTGGTAAACAATGTGTTCACTTCCCTTTCTTGCCGCAAGACAGGGGACCGATGGGTCCCTGTAGATTGACTGTTCATTTTCTCCATGGAAAACTATCTCTTGGTTCTCATATTCGAACTTGACCATTTGATAGAGAGTAGAGGGTACGGCTCCCGCAACATGGATCTAGGGCGTTCCTAGTAGAAAGTTATAAGAAGTGTCCATGTCCAGAACTTGGAATGTTATTTAGAATCCACAGGGCCAATAGTTAGGATTAAATCAATTTCTCCTATAGTATCCCTTTTGACACCGTCGAAGCCCGGACACAAACATTATTCGGCTTGATCCTTTCAGTCCCAATTTCCATTCTTTGTAGTGTTGACAGAGGGAAAATATCTACCCCGGATCCGCCATCAAGCATGAACCTTTTCACATAATACCCCTCACACTTGACTGTTAAGTGCAAGACCTTGTTATGGACAGCTCCTTCGGGAGGTAATTCATTTCGGCTAAAAGAGATTCTGTTGACTTCGAAGAACCGCTCTGCCATTCTTTCCAGTTGTTCAATCGTAGTCTCGATTGGCATATACGCCTCATTTAGCGTCTTTAGAAGTAACTTTTGGTACTCGCTTGAGCTCAACAACAGAGATAAGAGTGAAACCTGGGCAAGAATCTTTCTGAGTTCATCAATCACATCATACTCCGATGTTTTCATTTTTCGGAAGAATTCCTCGGCTTCTTTGTCAGTAACAGGCTGTTTGAGGGGGAAACATTTCTGTTTGGCTTTGTTCAACTCTTTTGGGTCATGATACTTCCCAGATGGGTTTGTTTCATTCACTTCCCCTCCGACTTCCTTCCCTTTATAGGTGACCAGTGTCTGATTATAGTTTCAAGGGATGGCTGTGGTATTTTTTATTGGAATTTGTGGCCTGCGACTGATGATCAAAGGCTCATCCAGCTTTGGTGAGATGACTGGCTCTTTTTCCACATACGTCCCTTTTGGTACATACATTCTTGGCAAATTTGATCTTAGCTCCAACCTCTTTGGAGGGCTCAACATGAGTTGCCTATTTCTGGGAGCTCTTGGGACGTAGAGGACGGCTTCTTTGGTTGGTGTTACCTCTCTCTCTACTTCCTTAGCCTTTTCTTCATTCTGGGTGGTAGGCTTGTTTTCTTTTCATCCCCGACTAGTTTTGCCGTTGTCTTAGGTTTCTTTTCTATATCAGGAATGGCAATAATGGCTTTCAAAGATGGGTCAAACTCCTTATCTTCACAAATCATCTCGATGACGGGTACGTTGTTGTGGGCTGGTAACGGGTTATTGGTTACATTAGGGACTTCCTCATCCCTCAGCACTACCTTCTTTTGTTCAGTTAGGTTTTTAACTGCTCTTTTGAGAGTCCAGCAATCCTTGGTGTCATGCCCTTCTGCCCGAAAATGATAGGCACACCTGGTACCCGGCCTATATGATGGAGATTCTGGATTCTGCCTGTTTGGAGGTATAGGCTGCAACATGCCCATTTGAACCAATTTGGGAAAGAGGCTAGAATATAACTCGCCGATGGGTGTGAAGTTAGTTTTTCTTGGTGGTTCACGAGGACGATTATTGTATTGGTAGTTATTCTGAGGAGGACGTGGATTATATAGGGCTTGGTGAGGAGGGTTATTTCTGGGAAGTGGAGCTCTGTTCTGATTGTATTGCTGTTGTGGCCGGGTGTACGACTGAGCATTCATCACTGCATAGGGATGAGGAGGTATAGCATAGGCTACGTCTTGATGAGGATAATAATGGTGGGGGCCCTGGGAGATGGGCCTGAATAATCCTGGAACCATCGAGGAATTTTTAAGCTCGAAGCCATCATGGCTCCCTCTTCTTTCTCTTTCCTGCTTGCTAAGCCTCCCGAGCCGCTCTGAATGGTTTGGGAGGTGGCTCTTAGAGCTGATTGACTGAAAATACGACCTGTTTTCAAGCCATTTTCTACCATTCACCAATTTTGATGGCCTCCGCGAACGGTTTGCCCATGGAAGACATCATATTTGAAAAATAATCGGCCTCTTGGGCCTGCAGGAAAACAGTGACCATTTCGGTTTCATCCATAGGGGGTTTTACCTTGGAAGCCTATTCACGCCATTTGATGGCATATTCTCGGAAGCTTTCAGAGACTTTCTTTTAAGGTTGGATAGAGAATTTCTGTCCGAAGCTATGTCCATATTGTACTAGAACTATCTCACGAAATCCCGGGCTAGATCATCCCATATGTGCCAACGGGAAATGTCTTGATCTATGTACCATGCAGAGGCAGTTCCAGCAAGGCTCTCCCCAAAGTAGGCCATTAATAACTCTTCTTTTCCCCCTGCTCCTCTCAGCTGATTGCAGTATCGTTTCAAGTAGGCGACCGGGTCTCTGTGCCTAGGGCTGCTTATCGGGCGGATTGGGCGGTTATTTACTCTTAACGGTTTGGCTTATCGGTT
>ML381203.1:0-32026 GCA_005239525.1 Nicotiana knightiana
GTTATGGCCCTAACGCCCCCCTAACGCCAGGGGGGCCAGGCTTTATGGGGCAAACGCACCCCTAACGCCAGGGGGTGCCAGGCTTTAGGGGGCAAACGCCCGGCTATCGCCCGAGTGTCTCCTTTTGCGTATTTTCGACGTATTTGCATCCCTTTAGCTCCGTTTCCATCTCCAATTTGCCTACACATGAAATAAACTCCATTAAGCACATAAAAAGTGTAATTTTATCATTAATGCACATAAAATGTTAGGTATATCACATGCTAAACTATGCAATTTAGTCTCGCATCAGTCTGCAACCACAATCTCGAAAGCCTTGTAGACTATGTGCTCGCTGCCCTCTCTTGCTTTCAAGCATGGGGCTAATGGGTACCTATAAATAGATTGCTTGTCTTCCCTATGGACCACGATTTCTTGGTCCTCATATTCGAACTTATCCATCTGGTGGAGAGTAGATGGCACTGCCCCTGCCGCATGGATCCAAGGCCTTCCCAGGAGATAATTGTAGGAAGTATCCATATCCATGACCTGGAATGTCACTTCGAAATCTGCAGGGCCGATTTTCAAGACCAAATCAATCTCCCCGATCGTGTCTCTCTTGATACCATCGAATGCACGGACGCATACATTGTTGGGCCTGATTATTTCAGTCCCGATCTCTATTCTTTGTAAGGTCGATAGAGGGCAAATATCAACCCCAGATCCACCGTCCATCATAACTCTCTTCACATAGTAACCTTCACATTTTACAGTTAGGTTTTGAGCTTTGTTGTGGGTGGCCCCGTCCGGGGGAAAATCATTCTTGCTGAATGAAATCCGGTTGACCTCATAAAATGGTTCTGCCATCCTTTCCATTTGCTCGACTGTGGTGTCGGCCGGAACGTGTGCTTCGTTGAGGGTTTTGATCAGGATCTTCTGATACTCGCTTGAATTTACCAGCAAGGATAGAAGCGAGACCTGGGTGGGGGACTTTCTGAGCTCCTCGATTATGGCGTATTCAGAGGTTTTCATATTCTTGAAGAATTCTTTTGCCTCTCCGGCACTGATCGGCCTTTTGGGCGGAAAGCGTTTCAGCCTGCTTTTGTTTAGCTCTTCCGGGTCGAGGTATTTCTCTGAAGAGTTTATATCGCCTGTTTCCCCAGTAATCTCTTTCCCTTTGTATGTCACCACCATCCTGTGGTAATTCCATGGGACAACAGTAGTATTCTTCATGGGAGTTTGTGACACGCGGCTAATAACCACAGGCTCATTCAGCCTGGGTGAAATTATTTACCCCCGCGCCGCATACGTCCCCTTCGGGACATACATTTTTGAGCCATTCATTATTGCTTTGTTGAATTGTAACCTTCTGGGAGGGATCAACACACTTTATTTCTTCCTATGTGCCTTGGGGATGTAAAGGACAGTGTCTTTAGAGGGTCCCTTATTTGTTCCAGTCTCAACCTTTTCCGTGACCCGGGGGACGGGGTTACTCTTTCTTATCTCCTTGACTATTTTGGGTGCCGCCTTGGGTCTTATTTTTGCATCTGTGATGGCGATGATGGCCTTTAGAGCCAGATCGAAATCCTGGTCCTCGCAAATCATGCCAATGAGAGGCCCATGATTGGGAGTGGGAAATGGATTGTTCGTCACATTGGGAGCTTCTTCGTCCCTTAAAACCATTTTCTTTTGTTTTATAAGGCTTTCTGTGGCCCTTTTGAGGGTCCAGAAATCCTCTATGTCGTGCCCTTCTGCTACGTTATGGTAAAGAACAACTGGTACCCCGTCTATATGATGGTGATTGGGGATTCTGCCCGTTTGGAGGTACGGGTTGCAGGAGTCCCATCTGGACCAACTTTGGGAAGAGGCTGGAATACGGCTCCCCGATGGGAGTGAAATTAAGTCTCCTAGGTGTTTCTCGGGGATAGGCATTGTACGGGTAGCTATTTTGAGGAGGGCGTTGATTATATGGAGCTGGGGGACGATGGTTATTTTTTGGGAGTGTTCTATTTTGATTGTATTGTTGTTGCAGTCTGGGATGTGGCTGAGCGTTCATTACTGCATAGGGAAAAGGGGGCGAAGCATAAGCTGCATCTTGGTAAGGATAGTAATGTTGTGAAGCTTTGGGAAATTGGCGTGGGTATTGTCGAGGCTTCCTGACATTGGAAACCATCATGGTCCCTTCTTCTTTCTTTTTCCTGTTGGCTGCAACCCCGGATCCGCTTTGAATGGCCTGAGAGGTTGCTCTTATGGCAGATTGGCTCAGGATACGACCAATTTTTAGAAAATTCTCCACCATTTCTCCAATTTTAATTACTTCCGCGAATGGTTTGCCCATGGCGGACATCATATTTTGGAAGTAATCAGCTTCATGTGCTTGTAGAAAGACGCTGACCATCTCAACCTCATCCATCGGAGGTTTGACCTTGGAGGCCTGCTCGCGCCATTTGATGGCGTACTCTCTGAGGGTTTCTTTTTGAGATTGGATAGTGAGTTCCTATCGGGAGCGATGTCCACATTGTATTGGAACTGCCGGACAAAGTCCTGTGCCAAGTAATCCCATATGTTCCAACGGGATATATCCTGGTCCATGTACCATTCTGATGTAATTCCCGTCAAGCTTTCTCCAAAATATGCCATGAGAAGTTCCTCCTTCCCACCTGCTCCCCCCAGATGGTTGCAGTACCTTTTCAGATAGGCTATGAGGTCTCTGTGTCCGTCATATTCTTCAAACTTGGGGGTTTTGAACCCGAGAGGCAGATGGACGTGCGGGAACATGCACAAGTCAGCATAGGAGACATTTTTCTGCTCGCTCAGCCCCTGTATATTTTTGAGGCTCTGTTCAATACTCTTTATTTTTCGAGTTATTTCTTCGTTCTCGAAGTTTTCTTATCCTGTCCCAAAGTGAACTCGGGTTGAGTTTGTTGGGGATATACATTGGGAGTAGCATGAGCGGTATCCTGATGGACGGTTGGTGTTTGGAATGTGAATGCTGGCAGCTCAAAACTTGGCTCGGAGATAGTTGGTGGGCCCGTGGTGAAGATTGGTGGTGCGGTGAAAATGTTGGAAGACACGCCAGAAAACAAAGCCTGGGGGCGAACCTTAGAAGGCCTTCCGGCAAAGTGAGCCGACATAGTTGGATATCCAACTGGCGTGGCTGCGTAGCTTATGGGGATGTTGGACGTCCCTCCTGCCCTGGGGATTATCTCTGGGAAACCCGAGATGGTACTGGGCGGTTCCCTACCATTGGACCATGCGTCCCACATTTCCAGCATGCGGTAACGTAGAGTCCTGTTCTCTTCAGCTGTTGCAGACTCAGATGTTTGGATGGCTGGATTTAGGACTTCCATGGAAGAGTTGACGATTGGCAAGTGACTTTCAGATGTCATTTCTATGCTCCCTTTTGATCTAGTGAAGTAAGGATGGGAAGCCAGGTTACCGCAAAACCAACCACCTTAAAATACCTTAAGATTGAACCACCAAAACGTTGGGTTGAAACATTTATCACATAGGCAATCACACGTATGGGGTATGCAATGCATTTGCTGCTTTTCTATATGTTTTTGCAACATTTGTGTACTTCATTCCGGCTTTATCTCTTGGTTTGTTTTTCTTTTTATTATTCTTTCTCTTTCTTTGTTATTGCTTCCGCTTTTTTATTCCTCGCTCGGGTTCCTCTCTTATGGTTATGATCGAATCCTATATGGATTGCCTACGTATCACGGCGCCGCATGAATCAGATCATCACGTAGTTCACGCTAGCAAAACCCAAAGAAATGCATATTTTTTTTCTTCTAAAACCTTCATTCTAAAAATTTCCATTCATTAAATAAAACACTTTTAATTACAGAAAACTGCAGCCCATTTTTGGAATTACAGAGTTTGCAAAACAGATTTGGCACATATTTTCTAAAAATATAAAAACTGTTGTGGAATCAAGACATGATTATTACTAGAAAAGTGAAATACAGACTCGAAAAATATCAAGAATACATTAGTGCTTCCGTTGCTCCAGGGGCCGGTGGGGCATCATTCGGCCTTGCCACGGGCCTGCGTGCTGTGTCTTGTCGGAGGCGGTAAAGGTCGTCCATTATCTTATGGACGAAGAATTCATAACTGCTGAGAAGAAAGTGGTCCGAGTCATATCTTCGCATTCTTGGAATTTGGTGATGATATAGTCAGCTATCTCTTGGACCCTTTGCCTGATAGTACCCTTCTCTTGAAGCAGGCGCCCGATTTGTTGGGATCTCTTCTCTAAAGTCTGGGCGTCTTTGTGACTCTGTTCTTGCCATTGTTGCTACTCTTTTTCTAACCGAGCCATCATGGCATAGCACTGTTCCCTCTCTGTTTTAAACCTTTTTGCCTGTTTGGCCATTTCGTTCTCGAGGGCGGCCAATTTTTCCTTCAAGCCTACGACTTCCTGGTCATATTTACGTTTTAGTCTCTGGACAAATTCTATTCTTTCTTCTGCACTTCTTGTTAATCTTGCCCGAACTTCGGCCAGTTCTTCTTCAGCTTTGTCTAAATCATTCCCATAGCTGCATATTTATGCCTTAGGCTGTTGATAATCCTTTCATCAGTTCTGCTTCTCTCTGCGTTCTCGGCAGCTGTTTTCAGTTCCTGTATCTGGGCCCGGAGGACTTCATTTTCTTGGGCTAATATATTTTTCTCCCCTTAAATTGTGGCAGTATGCAGAATGTTTTCGAACTTGATTTTCCTGACCTAGGCCTCCAACTTGCTTATGGTGGCTCGGTAGCTGTTCTCCTTTTCTAACCAAGCCCAATGCTCTTGAGTTTTCTCAGTGAATTGTTGTACGTGGGGTCTCTTTGCGGGTCGTTCTTGCCCTTGATGCTCCCTGCCTCTTACGCCGTACCAAGAGGTGTAGGCGGGCTCCACTTCCCCTTTGGATAAGTCTCTCACCCGTGTTTGAGGTTCTAAAAACCTGCACTCGTTCCAGATTTGACGGACCCTGCCTTCAGGAAATGCAGCTCTTGGGCATAACTCAATGGCTTGTTGGCTTAAATCCTCGTCATGGGGAACACCCTGTTGTCTCCCCAACTGGTGTAAGACCCGGTGCGGGGCATATGGTTGAATGCTTCGCAGGCCCATTAACAGGAGATAGCAAACTTCAGCAGACATATTGATAAGCTCGCTGAGACAGAGGTGCTCGATCAGCCAGATTTGTAGGAGCAGGTTGCACCCCTCAAAGAATTTTCCCCCAGATTGGAAAATTGTCAGAGCACGGTAAATCTCGGCTAAGACCATCGGTATAAGTGTGCCATTAAAATTTTTCATCATGAAATCTGCTATTCCCACAAGCCCGATGTCTATGCATTTGTCACTTCTTGGGAAAATCAAGGTGCCCAAGAATGCTACCACAAAAGCTAGCCCCCGGCGGGCTTCCCATTTAGCCTAAACTTTGTGAGTTAGACCAGTGTTGTTAGCCTCATAACCCTGGGGATCTCCATAACATCTGTAAAGAAAATAGAAAGTGCAGAAACCTTCGGACAAGTATGGGTCTTGGACGTCCCGGCTAATGTTCAACAGATCCAAAAACTTGTGGGGAGTCACCACCTTGGGTGTCACTGGGTACCGACTTCTGAGATTGTCATTGAGACCAGCATACCCTGCTATTTCCTCTAGCGTGGGCGTCAATCAAAGTCTGAAAAGTGGAACACATTGTGGGCGGGATCCCAAAATGGTACTAGAGCCTCGACGATGTCCAACCTCGGCTTGATCTTTAAAAGACCAGTAAGTCCCCCTAAAGCTTTCATAATGAAAANAGTCCCCCTAAAGCTTTCATAACAGACTTTCTACTGGTTTCCCCCAAGTTGCTCCACCACATATGGAGTCCTAGAGGGATTTCCTCGACTGCCCTGAAGGGGATGTTTTCAACTGTATTCATCCTGCACATTCGTTTTTGATTAAAATCACAGAATTTTTTTTGAAAAGTGTCATTTTGGCAAAGGGTTTTGTAATAAAGAAAAATGGACCACCTTTGTGAATACGACCCTTTAAGGCTGTGTTCGCGAATTGGGTCGAAATTCACAGACAAAACACAGGCGGCCACTTTTGCAAAAGCGGCCTTCTGGCGCCCCACTTGGGCGATTAGGCTATAATGGCGTCACCTAATTTTATTTAGGGTTGTATCCTTTTGATTTTGAAAAATGGAGTTGGACCTGATGAGGGTTGCCTACGTATCTCACACCCGTGAGAATCAAATAATGCGTAGTTCGGGAAAATCCTGACTGATTAAAAATATACACCCACTCATTTTTTTTTTCCAGAAATTTTTGCAGAGCTTCGGGATAAATACGAGGATTTTCAAAACAGGGTGAATTCTCTATTCTACCTCACTCTTGGTTTTTCTGTTCATTTTTTGGTTTAGCCGGTCAATACACAAGCTGAGACAAATAAATGCATACGTAACAAGTAAGATGCATCAGGGTAGTCTTTCATTTCGGGTACACCTGTCCTAGACGGACTCAACCCCTGTGTTGAGCCCCCTAAGTCAAATGCTCATGATGCAGATAAGCGTTCCTACTAGGGATCCGGCATGAGGTTTTGTTCTAGACCAGGCTTACCCGAGCGGACAGCTCGAGCTGAGGTCGGGGCAGCGTACCGGGAATACTGAAGCTTCACCGTCTTTGCAACTTATCCTTATCTCGTTCTAAAATATGGATATGACTCTAACAGAAAAGAACTCACACGAAGTGCAGAGTTCCCAGATGATTTAGAAGACTCAGAGAGAAGAAGGGTTTCGACATAGTTTATATACAGTTCAGATAATATCAAAGCAGTAAAAAGCGATATGTAGCACGTTAGGTTTAAACATGTAAAAATCAGATAATAAAGCTAAATAAAACAGTTTATTCTAAGCTCGAATTCTTGAACCCTGAACCAGAGATTCTGGGTTCGATCCCCGGTAGAGTCGCCAGAGCTGTCACACCTCCTTTTTCACCGGTGAGGGTAATAAGAGAGTTTTTCCAATTAAAGTGACATTATTCGGTTTTGGGACTTATTATTATTTAGAGTCGCCACCCGGAGTTTTGACGATGCTCCGGGACACCGTTTTGTTTTAAAATCCCAAACCGGGGAAATTTTGACTCTGTTTTGATTTGTCTGCGACCAGAAATCCAAGTAAGGAATTCTGTTAAACCGGGAGAAGGTGTTAGGCACTCCCGAATTCCGTGGTTCTAGCACGGTCGCTTAAACTATTAATATTTGGCCTAATTATCTTATTATTTACATATTTTTAAACCTATTGTGCTTTTTAGCCCTTTTCACTTTTAGCCGCTTTTGGTATTTATGGATTTATCTTGAAACAAGTCACGATGGCGTGCACTTGTTGTTTTTGAACACATGACAAACACGTCACATGAAATGCACCCGTGATTGCTATGTGCGTTTTTATTAATTGTTTGGAGTTAAGGGTCGGGCGCATGAGTTGCCACTCCCGAATGTAGTTTAAGGTAATATTTGAGGTCACGATCGATTTTTTTATCAAATTTCGAACCAAAAGTATCATCTTACCTATAATATCATCTAAAAAGGGTGTACATTAGTCTAAAGACAACGTTTTATGGGCTATGGCCTCATTTAGCCCCGTTTGTAACACCTTGGGCCATCCTAATTGTGACTATTTTTGCAAGAGTAATACTAGTTAGGAAATTCGGTTCTCCATCAGATCTTAAAGGTTTTTACATTCTAATATGCTAAATGGTATCAAATATGTTCATTAAGAAACACATCATATATACACAAACATATAAAACACATTATCTACTGATTTTCTGCTTTGAATTTGTAATCTAGAATCACTTTATTTCCTGGGCCTTTGTAATTTCTGAAATAACATAAACACAGGCAGATTTATTAATAATAACCTAGTCCCGTGTTTCTAAAACCAGAACGTATTTGAAGTGTTCCCATGTTGATGTTCGGAAGACATTTTCGAGATATGAAATGAACTGGAAATAATCTTACTAATTTCTACTTGTATTGAAAATGACTGACTTTTGAAACAAATGCTTTCTAAAAAAAAATCCAGTAAATATTCATTCAAAGTTTCATGCAGGCTGATTTAAAAAAATACAAGTTCTTCTTTTGATTAAACACCTATCAACACTGTATTACTTCTTATATTAGGACTAAATTAGAAATTCCAAGGGATTGACTTAGAGATCAACATGAACATTATATACTAAAAAGGCTGAAAATGAATATACAATCCCATCTTAGATTACAAAGTCCCAGAATGCAGAAATGAATAATTACAAATTTTCTTTTTACAGAAATAAAAAATACAACTCCTGTAAGAATACAATTTTGAATATTAAAGAAGGAGCTAAAGAAAAATCCTAATGGGTTGCTCCTCATCCAGATACTTTGCACTTGCAGCTCTTCTTTTGTAGTTTCTAATCATCTCAATATAGATGTATAATGCATCTATTAGAGCAAATCTGACCATGACGAGGGTCAGACTTAACTCTATTGATGTGAGATTTTATAATACCAAAACGGAAATTTTGTGCATTTGCTGAAAGGAATCTAACCATGGAAGGGGTCAGATTCATTCTAATGATGCCACCCTTTTTGACCCTTACAATTATATCCATATTTCAGCAAGTATTCATTTGAATACTTTGACTACTCTTGGCTTTTTAGAGAATGAATCAGGACATTTATGGGCTCAGATTTTTTGCTCTAAAGGCCTTCTTAACTACATACTTTATACCCTTTGAAGGGTAAATTTCAGCCAACTATATTACTGTTTGTGCACTATTGTGGGGTGAATTTGACCATTGAAGGGTCAAATTCATCTACCCTAGTGCAATCTATCTTTGTAACATACTAAACACATATAAAATTACCACCTAACTATCAAATGTTAAGCTTATTAACAGAAACTCAGCAACTAACCAAGCAGATTCCAAAAGTTGCATACATACACTTAGATAATAATAATTTTACTTCAGTTTTTACATTAAGAAATGAGGAGAAGAAGGTTCAGATTCACATATTATTGAAGAAAACACAACATGAACCCAACAAGTTTAATACAAGTTCTGGATTCCATAATTTTGTATAAAACTTATTGTTACATACCTTTAAAGAGAAAGACCAGCAAGAGACTTGACCAAATAAAGGTCAAGTATGGACAAATAAATCAGCAAGAAGAAAGAGGATTCAACATCAATAACAGCAAACCTCTGGAATCAAACCACACCCTAAAGAATTGGCCCAGGAGATGTTTGAATTTCAGAAGAAATCAGAATTGAACAAACAAATGAAAACCCAAAGAAGAGAGGTTCTGATTCTTTTTTTTTTTTTTTTTTTTTTTTTTTTTTTTTTTNGGTCTATTTATAGGATATTTGGGAATGGGATATGCTTTGGTATATTCCTAATTCATTAGGCTGAAGAGGGTACATGTACAGCTGTCCACCCTATCCTTTTGGGACAGCTGTTCCTTTCCAGAACATCCTAGCCTTATAAAAGACCTTTCTACCCTTAAAAATCTGATTTCCTAATCTACATTACCTGTTGTACCCCTTGGAGTCCCTGAATTTACCATTGGGTAATCAAGGTTAAACTCACTTGGGTTATTGTTTAACTCTAGTTACCTAACCCTAGTTATGTTCTTTAGTCAGCTATGAGTTGTTCTTAATTATGGTTGAGTCAAACTAGTTAAAGGTTAATTGATTAAATGCCTAAAGATAGCTTTCATACTAATTATCTATGTTTTATGTTTTTTTTTTAAAAAAAAAGGTAGGTCAATCAATTCAATTCCTTAACTTAAACTAACTGATTTAGTTAAGTTGATCCAATTTGATTACCTAAAATCAGAGGCTTAACCAATTAATTAATCGATCAGTTTAACTAGGCTTTATTAAAGTTAGTCAACTCATTTTTCTTAACTTAGGCTAAATGATTTGTTCAGTTAATGAAACCTAATTTAATTATCTTAAACAGGTTTTTAGTACTTAGTTAATTGTGTAAGAGACTATCGACCTAAAAACTAGTTAAACAAGTGTATTTTAGGAGGTTATTACTGAGTAGGGCAGCCTTCAGTTTAGGATTGAACTACGTTAATTCATGGCCCTGCACTAGTTCAGACTAACTAGTAATAATCCTAAAAGAGCTAATAGCTCTTATGCATGACATAATTAGGAAGGAATCCTAAATTGATATTCACTTAACGCTTAACAGAATCAACAATCAAAGCAAAACAAGACGGAGATCAAGTTTCAGTTTAATCAACACAAAACAATTTCAAATTATTATCTAGATTGTTCTAAAGGAAAAGCCGTGGTTGAGCTTTGAGTTGGTCTTTGGAGCGAGGATAGCCATATATAGTATTGGGTGGACTTCTTTGGAAGAGTTGTGAGCACTATGTGCATTTTCACACTGTGACATGTTGGCATGTAGAGCATATTGAGGTATATCTAGCATATTCTGTTGTTATTTTTTGATAAACTGTGAACATGCCTAAATTTTATATGCTGATGATTTAATTATTAAGGTTTAGTCCATCACTACCTCTCAGTCCATAGTTTGGGTTTGTTGCTTCTGAGTTGGTGTACTCACGTTACCCCTTGCACTTCATGTGCAGATCCAGGTACATCAGGACCCGGTAGTGGTTGCTGAGCGGCTGTCAGAGTTTCTTTCGGAGTCGTCGAGGTAGCAGCCGGCGATCGCAGCCTCGCCTTCTCCTTCTCTATATTCCTGTTGCACTTTTATTATTTCAGACTATGTTTTCCAGTTCTTATTTTGACACTCTTACGTTGTAGTAGCTCATGACTTGGTGACACTAGATCCGGGATCGAGGTTATTTTATTCATGTTATTAATGATGTCCAAATCTTAGATTCTTTATAAAAGCATGACTCTTGTTGTAAATGTGGTGATTTTCCTGAAAATAACCTTTAATAAATGAAATGTGTGGCTTGCCTGATTTCACGATAAGCGCTATCACGATCCCTAGGGTTGGGAATTTGGGTTGTGACAGTAAGTAATGACTATAAATCTTGTCCTGATGGTATGAAACCCCGGACTTCGTATTTTCTCACTACTTTTGGAGTGGCGCACACGCCGGATGGGGAGTGTGTGGCGTGCACTGATTTTTGGATTTGGACTTGGTCCTTCCCGTGGCAACTATTGAGTTGTGTATTTACTTTTAAATCATATGTTAAATCGTCCTTTTAAGACTATTGTTATATTTGGGCTGTAAGCCATGTTTGGGGCCTTGTGCCGGCTTGCTTAGAGCCCTTGGGGGATTTTACTGTTGTTTCCTCACTATGTTGACTTATGATTTACACTCAGTCATATTATGTTTAACTGATTTCGAAACTCAGCCTTATTTACACTATTTGAGATATAAAATGATATTTTTGGGTCGAGTACCCCGCTTTACTGATAGCCCGAGGGTTTTTTGTGAGTTTCTGACTGAGTGAGGCCGAGGGCCTGATTGTGAGGATGTGATATGCCACGAGGTGGCTTGATATTAGCGCTTGGGCTGTAGGAGCCCCTCCGGAGTCTGTACACACCCCCAGTGAGTGCAGGTACCTACTAAGTGCGAGTGCTGAGTGATTGGGAGGTATGAGTGACAATGAGGATGCCCGAGGGGCAGCTACTAAGTGATTGTGAGGCATGCTGAGTGACTGATTTTGAGTGATGATTTTCCCGAGGGGCGATTTATGATACATGTTTTGGCCCGAGTGGCTATTTATGATTTATTTCATTTTACACTAAACTCTTTAGGTATTTTTTTTCTGAAATTGTTGGAAGTCACACTTTTCAAAGGATTTTTACAGAAGTTGGCTTTTAAAGCATGTTGATTTAATGTATACACTGTTGGGAAGAAAGGTTGTGCTTATTGTGAATTGATGATTTGATCTTATGTGTTTCTTACTGCTTAGACTTGATTTATTTTCATTGCTACTGAGTTGGCATACTCACATTACTCCCTGCACCCCTGTGTGCAGATACAGGTGCTGGTACCGAGTGCTAGTTTTCTTCCTTCGTGTGGAGGGAGTTGGGACTTCGAGGTAGCGGTTCAACGTCCACAACATCTCTTTTCCATTTATTTTTTTGTATTTAGTTCCTGTTCCGAGTCTTGATGTATTATGACAGTAGGGTTATTTTGTACTACTCGTAGATGCTCATGACGGTTGACTCCAAGTTTTGGGGTAGTGTATAAACTGTTTTATTCATTTTGTTGCTTTAAACTACTTAAGCGAAAGAATTTTTGTGAAAGATCGGAATATTTTTGGAAACTATGAAATAGTACGTCAGTATGTAATTGTTGGCTAGCCTAGTTCCATGATAGGCGCCATCACGACCGGCTTAGGATTTGGGGCCGTGACACATGTATTCATAATAAACTGATTTGTCATAACTGAGACTCATGGGATATTGAACGAATTATGAAACTATTCATCTAGAGTATTGAAATTCTACAACTATTCATGGAACTAAGGAATAATTACTTTCTAAGGCAATTCATAAAATTCATAAACAATGAGACGTATGGAGAATCATAAGCATTCCCAAATGTAGAAAGTTAGCCTCACATACCTTGAATCTGTTCTTTTTAAGCGTATCACAATGTTCGTCGCCTCTTTCAACGATAGTCTATGGAAATATATATCAAGAGGAACCAAAATTAGCACTAATGCTCATGTTTTAGTCACTTAGACATTTTATCAAATACCTTATGGGCGTAAAGCCTCATAGCCCTTATTAATGGAATTTTCTTCACCCAATTTTCATTCTACTACTTCTAGGTGATTCTACAATCCCAAATAAATGTAACTAATGCCATTTCTCATCACCCAAATATTTACAACAATCTTAAGTCAACAACTAAAACCCTAGCTTAGTTCATATGATTCTCTTTATCATACCCATTTACTATTCTCCCAAGAACTCATCAATTCACAACTATAAATAATTTAGGAGTAGAAAAATTACCTTTTTGAACTGCAACCTTCTTGAATTCGAGTTCTAGGGTTTCTATCTCAACAATGATGTCTTAATCAAATATCTAAAGATTTGAAGGAATTACCCATGTTAATAAGGTGTTAAAGAATTGAAGTTAACTTATAATCATCGTTAGAACTTAATTTGGATGATGGAGGGACCTTGGAGGAAGTTGATTTCTCAAGAGCTTCCCTTTATAGGGAAAATTTACGTGTTTGAGGTGTAGGGAGCAAGGTCGGTGTAATGACCAGACCGGTTGTTTTGTGTATTTGAGCCTCGATTCCCTTTTTTATGCTTCACACATGTGTATTTGTGATTTTATGACTTGCAGGGTTGGTTATTTTGGTTCCGGGATGGTTTCAGTTGATTTGGACCCTTTGGTTCTTGGTTTACAAGCCTAAGTTGAAAATGTTAACCGAAGTTTGACTTTTGTAAAAATGACCCCAGAATGGTGTTTTGATGGCTCTGATAGGTTCGTATCGTGATTTTGGACTTGCGTGTACGCCTGAAATTGAATTCGGAAGCCCATAGGTTGATTTAGCTTGTTTTGCCGAAAATTGGCAACTTGAAGTTCATAAGTTTCCTAAGTTTGATCATAAGTTGATTTTATTGACATCGGGCTAGGAATTTGGTTTTGGTACTTGGAATAGGTCCATTTTTCTATTTGGAACTTGTCTACAAAATTTGGTGTCAATTGGAGTTGGTTTGATAGGATTTAGACGCTTGGTTGCAATTCTAGAGGTTCTTGAGTCTTCTTTTGATATTCATGCATTTTCATGTTCTATTCCTGGTTTTTATGTTATTTTGATGTTTCAATTGTGCGAGCGAGTTCATATGATGTTTTTATACTTGTGTGAATGTTTGGTTTAGAGCCCGAGGGCTCGGGTGAGTTTTGGACGTGTTTCAGAATGGTTTGGACCCAATTACAAGTTGTTGGTGTGCTGGTGCCTCAAGGTCGCAATTGCGATCATAGCAGAGGGGCCTCAGGTATCGCATTTGCGATTCCTTGATCGCAATTGCGAAATGTAGGCTAATCTATGTAGGTTTGAATTTCGACATTTTAGTCGCATTTGCAAAGGGAACAGGCTTCGCAATTGCAAAGCCAATGTTGCATTTGCAACTTCCCCTTAGGTTCTCAGGTGTCGCAATTGCGATCCATTCTTCGAAATTGAAAGGGTTCGCAATTATGAATCAAGTGTCGCAATTGCGGCATCTGCACCTGAACAAAAGGGCTGGGGAATCGGGATTTAATCTAATTTCTCTCATTTCAAAATCCTAGACTCTGTAGGAGGCGATATGGAGAGGGGATTTTAACCTACAATCATTGGATAAGTAATTTTGATCACGTTTCAACTATATTACATAATAATATATTAGATTTAAAATCAAAATTTATGAGCATCACCAAGAAATTTTGGAAAATCTTGTCTATGTTTTGAAAAATAAAAATTTGGGATTTGAGAGTCGAATTGGACCCGAATTTGAAAACAAAATACATATATGGACTCGTGGGGTTATGGGTAGTTGAGATCTACCCTTGGACCCGAGTTTTGACCGGGCGGGCTGGAGTCGACTTTCGTTGACTATTGGGGAATTTTGTAAAGATCGTAGCTTTATTAATCGTAATTGGTTTCTCTTGCATTGTTTGATGATATTAAGTCATTTTATGGTTAGATTTGAGTCATGCAGAGGCGGATTTTAAGGGAAAGGCTATTTTTGAGTATTGATTTGGCCTAGTTGAGGTAAGTATCTTTCCTAACTTTGTGTGGGAGAACTACCCCTTAGGATTTGGGTTGATTATATCGTTTGACTTATGTGAAGATATGTACACGAGGTTATGAGTGTGTACACTGGTTTATATGTATAATTTGACCGGTTTAGACTCTTGGATACTTCCAAGCACTTAATTGAAGTTATAATTATTTTTCCTATCCTTTATGTGCCAAGTTTATTCTTTCATACATTTTGTTGGAAGTTGTTAGTACATGTTCTATCTTTTGTTGTCAAGTTTACTCTTACATGCTTAAATTGAAGTTGTTACCTCTTTTATTGTCACGACCCCAATTTTCCTCTGTAGGATATCGTGATGGCACCTAGTCCCTAAGACTAGGTAAGCCTAACATTCATGCAGAAATAAATGAAAAAATAATTATAGCCTAAAAACTCAACAACTAATATAAAGAAAATCTCCACAACTCAGCATATATATAATTGTCCAAAACCCGGCGAATACAAGTCACAAGCTCTATCAGGTGATATGGAATATATCGATACATCAATTTCTAATAAAGGATAAGGAAATAAAATAATCTAGGTAGAGGGGGACTCCGAGGCCTGCGGACGCCGGCAAGTATACCTTAGAGTCTCATAAAGCATATCATGAGTACACCACAACGGTACCTAGTAAGTGCCAAGACTAACCTTAGTAGAGTAGTGACGAGATCAAGTCAAGGCCCTACTGGAATAAATAAGAAACTAAACAAGTGTATAACAGTGAAATAATGATAACAATATAAATGAGACGAATAAAGAAGTACACCGAGAATAGCTACACTCAATTAAGGCAAAAAATATTTCACAGAAGAAAAACGAGGGATACTATGACAAAGAACGAAACAACAAAATACAAGTGAAGAAATAGAAAGTATCAACAAGAGTCACTACCGAGGTGCTTCCTCGTAGTCTTAAATAACAAATCAATTCACAATCTTTCCTTATATCACCGCAAGAGCCTCTCATTTAGCTTTGAAAATTATTTCTCCAGAAATAGCATCCCATGTTTTAGCCCACCTTATCACACCATTTGGCTTCTAGTAGTTACCCTACTAGTCACGCGTATCAAGCCCACCTTATCTTACCGCATGCGTTTCAGCCCCAAAACCTTATATCACCACATGCATATCAATATCAAAATGTATCACAAATCCCACCTCAAGTGCCCAATAAAACAACTAGCCAAAGAAACCAACAATAATAGTGTTCACAATAAATAGCCCATGGCTCAACCACAATGTACACATGAATCTCAACAATAATAACCGTAGTGAATAACTCAACAAGAATGGTATTTCCCAACTTAAAACTTTGCCTCAATGCAAATCACGACCTTTATAACTCAATACCAATTACAAAAACAAGATATACCAAGAATAACAACTTCAAGTAAAGAGTTTAACGATTAAATAATGAATGTGGAATAAAGGAAACAAGAACATCAACTAAACACGTAGACCAATTAGCAACTAAGAGATAAGACAAGTAGAACAAGTGAAAATAGACTAATGATGGTGAACATAACATGTTAAGATAACTCAATTAAGGCATGAAATGAAGCTACATAGTTAAAACCGGTAAATTTCCACATTTAGCCCGTGTATACACTCACCACCTTGCGTACACGGCTTTCACACATCACAATTGTCAAACAACAATACCAATCCTAAGTGGTAATTCACCCACACAAAAGTTAGGCAAGACACTTACCTTAAAACACGGTAACTCAATCCACTAGTAGGTCTTTTCCTTGATTATCCAACTTCGAACGACTCGAATCTAGCCAAAACAGCTTCATACCATAAATATAAACTATAAAAAACTTATTCGAATAATAAAATTACGATCTTTGCAAAGAAATAAAAAAGTCAACCCGGGCCCGCGTCTCGAAACCCGGTCAAAGTTACAAAATCCGAACAGCCATTAGATAACGAGTCCAACCATACACGAATTAATCAAATCCAACCTCAAATCGCCTTTCAAAATCCCAAACTTTAGTTTAGAAAGTTTTCACAATTTTCCCCCAAATTTCCAACTGAAATCCCTATTTAGATGATAAAAATAGTTATAGATTCGTGAAATATAGACCAATCCGGGCTAGAATCACTTACCCCAATAATTTCCTTGGAAAACTCTCGAAACATCGCCTCACATCGAGCTCTCTAGGTCAAAATTATGAAAAATGAGATGAAACCCACATTTTGAACTTTAAATTCTGCCCAGGTGTTATTCTTCTTCGCGATCGCGGGAATTGCTTCGCAATCGCGAAGCAAAAATTCACAGGCTGCCAAATTAAAACTCTGCGAATGCGAATCACCATGCACAAACATGACACACTTCCTCCATAAGCTATGTCATCGCGGAACACTTCACGCGATCACGATGAACAAAAATGCGTGGACCTGCAGCCTTCTCTCCCTTCTTTGCGACGCGACCAATGAATCATGTTCGCGATTCACTGACTCTCCAAACATCGCAATTGTGTGACCCTTCTCACAATCATATAGAAGACATTCAACAACTCACCAAACAGCTCTTAGCGACCGCAAATCCCCACTCGTAATCGCGTACAAGGAAACCAACAGCAGCAGATTCAGTAGTCCTAAAGGTTCTAAAATGCGTTGAACATTGTCCGAATTACACCCGAGGTCCCTGGGACCTCAACCAAATATACCAACAAGTCTTATAACATCATATGACACACTCGAAGCGTCAAATCACATCAAACAACACTAGAACCACGAATCGCGCATCGATTCAAGTCTAATGAACTTATGAACTTTCGAATTTCTAAACTAATATTGATTCATACAAAAACAACTCTGATTGATTTTAAATTTTTCACACAAGTCATAAAGGAAATGATGGACCTATTCTAACTTCTAGAATCATAATCTGACTCCGATATAAACAAAGTCAACTCCTGGTCAAACTTTCCAATCTTCCAAACCTTTAACTTTCTAACTTTCGCCAATACACGTCGAAACGATCTACGGACCTCCAAATAAACATCTGGACACGCTACTAATTCAAAATTTACCATACAGAGCTATTGGAAGCGTTAAAACTCCATTCCGGAGTTGTCTCCAAAAGTCAAACTACGGTCAACTCTATCAACTTAAGGCTTCAACTTAGGGACTATGTGTCCCATTTCACTTTGAAACTCTCCCAAAACCAAAATTAAATAACCCGGCAAGTCACATAGCCACAATATAACATAGAGAAGGCAATAAATAGGGGATCAGGGGTTAAAATACTCGTTTGTCCTTATTTGAAGTTGTTATTACTTGATATCTCTTCGTTGTTGAGTTTTTCCTCATTCATTCATTATTATTGAGATTCATGTAAACATTGTGGTTAAGTCGTGGGCTATATGATGTGATAATATTGATAACAATGGTATTGTTGATTTTGGAAAAGTTATGACATATGGGGCGTGTGGTGAAAGTTGTTTATTGTGTTGTGATATTGATGCGCAAGCGGTGGTATAAGGATAAGGGTTAATGTGAATGTGGCAAGATAATGTGGGATTCATATGTGTGTTTCTTGTAAGGGAATTATTTGAAGCCACGTGGTGAGATAAGGGTGCTAAAGCGCGTGTAGCTATTTTGGAAAAAATATTTTTAAAATATAAATTCAAGGCTCACGCGGAGTTATAAGAAAAAAATATGATTATGACTTGTAAAATGTGGTTATGAGGTGTGGTGCCTCGGTTGTGATTCTTGTTATATATCCTATGTGAAAAGACTTGTTGATTTGAACAGTTATTGTCTTTCCTTTATTCGTTTCACTTGTACTTGTACAATATATGATCATTTGATGTTACTTTTCCATGTTTACTCTTTGTTGTTCCTTATTGTATTAAATTCTGTTGTTAGCTATATATCATTGTACCGTTATGTTGTCACTTATTCCTTTGCCTTCCGTTATTAGATTATATCATAAATTGTTCAGGTTTTTTTTATCTAGTAGGTGTCTTGACCTAGCATCGTCACTACTCTACTGAATTTAGACTTTATTATTTCTGGGTACCATTGTGTTGTACTCATACTACGCTTCTGCATTTTTTTGTGCAGATCCAGGTACCTCAGCTCATGCCAGACAATAGTGATTCGACCATATATTTCGGCGACTTCAGGGTATACCTGCTCGGTGCTCGCAGGCCTCATAGTCACCTTTTGTTATGTTCTTTACACCTATTTATCCTATTGTCAGTTAGTGTTGTACTAGAGACTCTTAGTATATTTTGTAGCCCTTATGACTCAGTTTTACTAGTTTTGAAAATATTATTACTAATATTCCGTTTTGGAGTTAATATAAGATATATCAGTTTATTTTATTATCTTAGTTTGTTATTCCTGTTATTTTATCAATGAATGTTAGGCTTACCTAGTATGATGACCCGATAGGTCGTTTTGAGTACTATCCCTTTTTCGTATTTTGAGACCTCCTATAGCTTCATTTGATATTTCTTGGTTTGCGTGCGTGGTCCGTATCGCTTTTTGAAAAGCCTTTACATGAAATTTTGATAAAAATAGAAATTTTAATTAAAATGAGGCTGGAGTTGACCACTGTCAACATCCTTGGTAAACGGCCTCGGATCGGCGTTTTGACGATTGTGGTAGCTTTGTATTGTGATTTTGTACTTGGGTGTATTCCCAGAATTGAATTCGGAGGTCCATAGGATGATTTGACTTGTTTTGCCGAAAGATAACAGTTTGAATGTTTGAAAATTTCCTAGGTGTGACCGTATGTTGACTTTATTGTTAACGAGTACGGATTTCTGTTTTAAAACTTGGTATAGGTCCATTGTACTATTTGAAACTTATCTGTAAAATTTGGTGCAATTCAGAGTGAGTTTGATAGGATTCAGATGCTTAGTTGAGATTCTATAGATTTTTGAGTTTTACTTTGAATTTCATGCTTTTGATGTCCGATTTGTTGTTTTAGAAAATATTTTGATGTTTTGATTGCGAGCAAGTTCGTGTGATGTTGTTACATTTGTGTGAATGTTTGATTTGGAGCTCGGGGGATCGAGTGAGTTTCAGATGCGTTTCAAATGAGTTCGGAAAGTTTGAGGACTGATGATGCAGTGTTGCTTCTGATGTTTGATGTAGATCTCGCAATTGCGAGGTCTGGCTCACAATTGTGAGCCTCATTTTTGTGGAAATAGGTTTGCATTTGCGAACATGGTCTGGGGACTGGAACTTCGCATTTGCGAATGAGGAGTCGCATTTGCGATAGTTGCTATGTCCGCATTTGTGAACTCTGGAATCGAAATTTCGATGCAGTATTAAGTTAGGGTATCTTCGCAATTGCAAAGAAGTTGATTGCATTTGCGAAGGGGGACTGTTCGCGTTTGCGACATCTGGGCTTCTGATACAAGGTTCTCTTTTGCGAACTTTGTTTGACATTTGCAATGTTTGCAATTGCGAACAAGAGTTCGCAATCGCGACATCTACAGTTGGGTAAAAGGGAGGAAATCGAGACTTAACTCATTTTACACCATTTCTCAACTCTAAACACTCTAGAGGCGATTGTTCAAAAGACATTTCTTCCCAAATTTATTGGTAAGGAACTTTATATCATTTACTTTCAATTACCCATTACTCTTCATGTGTTTTCAACATCAAATTTAGAATTTTCATCGTATAAATTAGAGATTTAGGTAGAATTTGGGGATTTTGCAAATTGAGGTTAGATTTCGAAACAAATGGTGAATGGGTAATCGGGTTTTACTCCGAATCTCGAGTTTTTCCCAAGCAGGCCCCGGCCAGACTTTTGTTGGCTTTTTTTAAAAATGATCAAAATTGAACCTTTTTCATTATTGGTAGTTTCTAAAACTTATTTTGAATAGTTTAATCGGTAATTTTCTAGATTTGTCTAGTTTAGAGGTTTGTTCAAAAGACAAGACCGTGGTTTATTGATTAATTTATTCCGCAGAATGAGGTAAGTGTTATCTCTAACCTTGACTTGAGAGAATTAGGACTTGTTTAATTATTTGTTATGCAAATTATATGGTTAAATGGAGTATATGCAAGGTGAAGAGTGTATGTGCTCCGTCATGGGATTTATGATGCGAGCTAGGGGATATTTATTTCCATGTCTTCATTTATTCTATGTTAATTTTTGTTATATGCTTTATTTGTTACATGTTTTTACTTGACATTTATGCTACATTTGTTACTTGTCATTTAATTATTACTTGCCTTAATTTGTTCAATTCTCGCCCGATTTCTGCTTATTTGCTACTTGTTTCTCCTTGCCTTAATTGCATATTTTAATTGTCACATGTTTTACCTTCTTTTATTGTTTATATATCATTAGATGCGCTTTATTATGTTGTTTCGCTTATTGTCATGACTCGATCGGTCGTTTTGAGCATTTGCACTTCGCTCGGTAGTTTGGGGGCACGAGTAGCTCTATATGATGTATTAGAACTTTTGTGCAAAATTTGAGTTCATTCCAAGTGATTTAATATTTGGCGCGAGTTTTTGGAAGTCGAAAGTTCAAAAGTTCATTAACTTTGATTTGAGGTGTGTTTCATCGTTTCGATGTTGTTATGCGTGATTTAAGGCCTCGAGTAGGTCCATGTTATGTTATGGGACTTGTTGGTATGTTCATACGGGGTGGTCGGGTGAGTTTCGAATAGGTTTGGGTGGTGCTGCGCTCGTTTTTATTATGTTTTGTCGTCGTTTCTTCAAGCATAAATGGTACTATATTGAACAAATGAGCTCCGATTTCTATTTTGATGGAAGCATTAGACCTGTATCATAATAACGGAGCCATAGCAAAAAGAATTGTCAAATTTGGACATCGTATGAGGATTTTATAGTCATTTTACTAAGAATTAGGTTGCTAGATTTTCTTCAGATTAATTACGAAATTTCGATTGACTTCATCTTTAAAAATCTCTCCTATTTCCAAATATTAAAACCAACATATCTCCTTCATTATAAGGTCCAATGGAGTGATTCAAAATCCTAACTTGACTGAAATTTCGCAAGGAATCCATGGGAGACATCTAAAGCAAGTTTCGGGATTGTTTGGAACATTAAACGAGGTAGAACAGCTTGGCAAAAATACATAATAATGAAGGTTTGTTCATTTTGTCATATTTTCAGTTGGGGAGCTCGGATTTGGATAATTTTTGGAGGCAGTTTTCACCATATGGATTGGGATAAGTGTTCTATACTTGATTTTGGTAATATTTCATGAACCCATCTTCGTTTTTGGCATTTGATTGATGATTCCAAAATGAGATTTGAGGGTTTGTCTAAAATTTCATAGAGTGAACTTTTGAGTTTTAAACATCGTTTCTGAGTCGGATTTGAGTAAAATAGTATGGTTGGACTCGTAATTGAATGGTTATCGGATTTTGTGAGTTTTGTCGGGTTTCGAGGCGTGGGCTCGGGTTTGACTTTTTGGTTGATTTTGGGATTTTGATAAAGATTCAACCTTTATGGATTGGGTTTGTTTCCTTTGGCATTATTTTATGTATTTGAGTTGATTTTGGCTAGTTTCGAGCCATTCGGAGGTCGGTATGCGCGGGGTGACATTTTTGGAGCATCATTCGGCTTGCTGGGTATTGGATTTGGCTTCTTCGAGGTAAGTAACACTTCTAAACTTGGTGCTGAGGGTATGAAATCCAGAATTATGTATTTGTGTTTTGGTGTTGAGGTGACGCACATGCTAGATGACGAGCGTGTGGGCGTGCACCGTGTGAATTGTGACTCTGTTATTCTTGTGGTACTGTGTAGTTACCTGATCTTATTCAACCATGAAATCTCTAAGTACTTGAGCCATTAAGCTGTGATCCATGTTAGAAACCATGTCTAGGCTAAGTGCTTATCTTGTTGGGACCCACTGAGGTCATATTACTGTTGGATATTTTGCTTAAATTGCAATTTCATACTCAATCATGTTCATTCATTTCATATCATATCTTAGTCTCTGTTGCTATTTATTGACACATCATATCATCATTTTGGGCAAGTTTTAAGGCATTGTGAGCCCGAGAGACTGGAAAGATTGATGACCGAGTGAGGCTGAGGGCCTGAGTGTGAGTGATATTATGGGATCGGGTTGCACATCGCAGCATATTTTATTTCTTTTATTGGAGAGGGCTGCACGCCGCAACATGTTTTATTGATTTAATCCATTATTGGCTTGTTATAGCGCTAAGGATGAGGGAGCCCCTCTAGAGTCTGTACACACCCCTAGTGAGCGTATATATATATGGATCGGTTTGCACGCCGCAATGGGCCTTATGGCTATATATATATGTGGATCAGGTTGCACGCTCGAACGGGCCTTATAGCTATCTATATGTGGATTGGTTTGCACGTCACAATGAGCCTTATGGATATATGTGTTTCGGGCTTGTATTTCTGCAGCAGGCATTGTATAGTGCTGATTGACTGAATGTGCTGAGTATTGAGCATAGTGAGTGGAAAATGTGAGATGGTGAGATTGAGTACTCTGAGAGTGTGAGTACATAAGCTCATCTCTGAGATACATTGCATTGACATGCATACATGATATACAAGCATAGTGATGCATTTTTCTTCATGTTGTACGGTATCACGTCATTCATGACTTCTCACACATATTGGCATATAGGAATATATATGTATTTTCCTCATGCCATTTGAAATGAAACATTTACTTGTTGAAAGCTTATTGGGAAAAATTACAGTTTCAAACTTACTCATATATTCGGCGATTTCGATAAAAGATTTGGGTTTTCATTGATATACTTAAAAGGTGGATCTATTTTCTGAAACTGTGAAATAGCTGAGCATTTTATCGTTGAGTTAATTCTTTCATTATATTATTATGAACTGTTGTTGGCTATTGGTGTTGGACTCTGACCCTTGTCCTAGCTCGTCACTACTTTCAACATAAGGTTAGGTTTCTTATTTAATGAGTACATAGGGTTGGTTGTACTCATACTACACTTTTGTACCTTGCATGTAGATGTTGGAT
This sequence comes from Nicotiana knightiana, assembly GCA_005239525.1. Classification (NCBI taxonomy): domain Eukaryota; kingdom Viridiplantae; phylum Streptophyta; class Magnoliopsida; order Solanales; family Solanaceae; genus Nicotiana; species Nicotiana knightiana. The sequence continues at coordinate 23,721 of ML381203.1, forward strand.
GCTTATATTGTTGTGTTCGATGGGAGCTGGATTTGAAGATGTACATGTGTTCCGGTTATAGCTGCCTCTTGTTCATGGTAGCTCTAGACTTTTGAAAGATATGTTCATGTATATTTCAAACTGATGATGTATTTGTTTCATACAAGCTTTATAAATTCTAATCTTAGAAGCTCATGATTTGTACTACTAGTCCTTGAGAAATGTATAGGATTTATATATTTTCTTTTACTTAATTGTCTTACCAAATTTCATTGGAATTGGATAGTTGTTAATTGGCTTACTTAGCGAGTTGAGTTGTGTGCCATCATAGCTAGTTGGATTTTGGGTCGTGACACTTATATGCGTCGTCTAACTGTTTTGAGACTAAAGAAATGGGAAAGTTTGAGATTTCGATATGTTGGATATTCTCTGTTATTTCTATGGTTCTTTAATGTTATGTACATTTCACCTTATGTGTTGATATTTTTTAAATATTTTTGTTGAGTTGCTTATATAATGTTTTGAAATTGTTTGGGGATCGAGTTGCATGCTGCAACGCTATTGAATGATAATGAAATGATATGAAGGAATAAGGACGAATTATGATATGAATGGATGCTGATATGGTGGAATCGGGTTGCGCGCCGCAATGGTTTTGATATGTTGTAATTGTTTGAGATTGTAGAGTTATCCTCAGTATTGTGATATAAGACTTGAGACTTTGTTATTCGGGGGCCCTCTGGTAGTTGACCTTCGGGTCTGTTTATATGAGTTTATTGCTTTATTTCCATTCCTGTTTTCCTGTTATTATTATTTCGCAGAGGTTATTTGTAAGTGACTTGTCATAGCATCGTCATTAATTCGTCGAGGTTAGGCTCGCCACTTAGAAAGTACATGGGTTCGGTTGTACTCATGCTACACTTCTGTACTTCTTGTCCAGATACCGGTATTGATCCCAGTGCATAGTGAGACTGCTCGGATCCAGTTGCTTTTGGAGACTTGAGGTATAGTTGCACGGCGTCCGCAAACCTAAAGTCCCCTTCCATTCTATCTTTATTGTTTATGTAGTATCAAATATTTGTGTTTTGATCAGAATTTAGCTGTAGCACTCTAGATGCTCATGTATTCGTGACTCGATATTTCTGGGATATGCTTAGGTTTTGCCATTTGGTATTTTATTAAAATATCTTGGATTATTACAATTTATTTTTATTAATGTTTTGAGTTCAATTGTTAAAACCTGGTTAAGTAATTTAGCTAACATTAGATTGCCTAACAAGTAAAATGTTAGGCGCCATCACGGTCCCGAGGGTGGGATTCCGGGTCGTGACAAGTTGGTATCAGAGCACTAGGTTGCCTAGGTCTCACGAGTCATGAGCAAGCTCAGTATATTCTGGAGGATCGGCACGGAGAAATTTGTATTTATCTTCTAGAGGCTATAAGGCTTTCGAAAAATATTTCCTCTTTCTTTCTCTCTCGTGCGACTTTATTCCAAAACTGAAGTTTGAACCATTCTATTCTTGTTCTCTTGTAGATGGTGAGAACTCGCACAACATCTACAGGCGGGCAGGAGTCGAAGCCCCCTGTTGCAGCCACTACTAAGGGTAAGGGTTGGGGCTGGGGCTGGGGCAGAGCTCAGCCTAGATCACGTGCAGCAACAACCATTGCGTAGCCTCATATAGATCATGAGGAGGAGATCCTAGTTTAGACCGCACCATTCGGACCCGCTCAGGTCCCAGAGGGATTTATAGCTACTCCCATACTTCAGGACTCTCTAGTCCGCTTAGTTGACTCTTGGAGAGTGTGGCTCAGGTTGGAGTATTTTCTATGGAACCAAGTGTGTCTCAGGCTGGGGGGAGCACAAACTCCCGCCACTCACACTTCGGAGCAGACGACTCCCTTATATCAGACTATGACAGTTCTAGCAGTAGGGGTAGTTCAGTCCGTTGTTTCTACAGCCTGGAGAGAAGCCTGCAATGTCTTCTGAGGGATTGATGAGGTTGGATAAGTTCACCAAGCTCTTTCCTATTCACTTTGGTGATAACCCTTATGAGGACCCACAGGACTATTTGGACCGTTGCCACAAGGTGTTGTGCAACATGGGTGTGGTGGAGTCCAGTGTAGTTGACTTTGCAGTGTTCCAAATGACTGGTTCTGCCAAGAGGTGGTGGCTGGATTTTGAGCGGAGTAGACCAGCCGGTTCACCTCCACTTTATTGGGATTAGTTTTCGCAACTATTTATAAAGAAGTTCATTCCTTTCACTCTGAGAGAGGAGTATCGCAGGCAGTTCGAGCGCCTGGGTGGAATGACGGTCACCTAGTGTGAGACTAGATTTGTGGACCTAGCCCGTTATGCAGTTATCTTGATCAGATAAATATAGGGTGAGGAGATTTATTGATAGTCTTACTTTTGCCATCTGGCTTCAGATGGCTAAGGAGACGGGAGATGATATTTCTTTCTAGAAGGCTGTAGAGATTTCTAGAGGATCAAGATGATTCGTAGTCAAGATAGAGAGACGGTGTCCGAGAAGAGGCCTCGCAATTTTGGTGGTTTCAGTGGTGCCTTATCTGGAGGCACGGGTTCTTTGGTAGAGGCTATTCTCCCAGGCCGATTCAGTCGGCACTCCGAGCATCCCAACGGTGCTTCGAGTAGTCGTGGTTCTTATGGGCCTCGTCCTGAGCAGCCAGCATTTAGTACACATTTTGCTCTTATCGATGCACTATCGTTGCTGAGTTACTACAGTGGTTAACCGAGTAGTTAGGGTCAGTATCAACTTCAACAGCCACAACAGCTGAGAGAGTGCTTTGAGTGTGGAGGTACAGGTCACATAAGGATGTATTGTCCTAGATTGATGAGCAACAGACCTCAGCTGGTTTCTTGTGCCATTATGTCGGCATATGTTGCTCCACCGCCTGCACAACCAGCTAGAGGCTGGGTCAGGCTGCTAAAGGTAGAGGTCAGGCCATTAGATGTGGAGACCATCTAGTTAGAGGTCGCCCGAGGGGCGGAGGTCAGAGTGGTGAGGCCCAACCCCAATTTTATGCATTTGCAGCCAGACTTGATGCAGAGTCATTTGACGACGTCATCACATGTATTGTTCCGGATTGCCATAGGGATGCCTCCATTTTATTTGATCCAAGATCTACTTATTCATATGTGTCATCTTATTTTGCTTCATATCTGGTCATGCCTCATGATTCTTTAAGTGCATGTCTATGTGTCCACGCATGTGGGAGATTCTATCATAGTAGATCGTGTTTATCGCTCATGTGTGATTTCTATCAGGAGCCTTGGGATTAGTGTAGATAATCTACTTCTTGATATGGTGAACTTTGATGTTATCTTGGGCATGGATTGGCTGTCACCTTATCACGCTATTTTGGATTGTCACGCCAATATGGTGACCTTAGCCATGTCGGGGTTGCCCTGATTAGAGTGGAGGGGGAATCCTGGCCATTATACTAGAAGGGTTATTTCTTTTGTGAAGGCTCGATGTATGGTCGAGAAGGGATGTATAGAATATTTATCCTATATCCATGGTCTTAGTACAAATGTTCCTTCCATGGATTCAGTACCAGTTGTGCGTGAGTTTCCAGAGGTGTTTCCTACATATTTACCGAGGATGCCACCTGACAGAGATATTGGCTTGTGTATTGACTTGGCTTAGGGTACTCAACCCATTTTTATGATGCCATACCGTATGGCCCCAGCTGAGTTGAAAGAACTAAAGGAGAAGTTGCAGGATTTGCTAAATAAGGTATTTATTAGACCTAGTGTCTCGCCTTGGGGTGCACCAGTGTTGATCGTAAAGAAGAAGGATGATTCGATGAGGATGTATATAGATTACCGACAGTTATCACTATCAACAACAATTACCCGTTGCCAAGGATTGGTAACTTATTTGATCATCTTCAGGGTGCCAAAGTATTGTTAAAGATTGATTAAAGATCTAGCTTGAAGATTAGGGAATTGAATGTCCCTAAGATAACGTTTTAGATTCATTATGGTCATTATGAGTTCTTAGTAATGTCATTTGGCTTGACTAATGCCCCAACAGCGTTTAGGGATTTGATGAATCGGGTGTTCAAGCCCTATTTGGATATTTTTGTGATCGTCTTTATTGATGATATTTTGGTCTACTCTCGTAGTCAAGAGGAGCATGAGCATCATCTTTGGATCGCACTTCAAGCTCTAAGAGATAGTCAATTATATGCCAAGTTTTCAAAGTACCAGTTCTGGTTGGATTTGGTTGCCATTTTGGGCCATGTTGTATCTTCCAGGGGCATTAAGGTGGATCCAAATAAGATTGAGGCAGTACAGAACTGGCCTAGACCTACTTCCGCTACAGAGATTCGGAGTTTCTTGCGTTTGGCGGGTTGCTATTGCCGGTTCGTGGAGGGATTTTCATTTATCTCAGCCCCATTGACCAAGTTTATCCAGAAGGGTGCTCTTTTCAGATGGTCTGACGAGTATGAGTTGAGCTTTCAGAAGCTCAAGACAACATTTAATACATCCTCAGTGTTGGTATTGCCTACAGGTTCGATCCTACGTGTACTGTGATGAGTTGCGTATTGAGATTGGTGCGGTGTTGATGCAGGATGGTAGGGTGATTACCTACGTGTCTTGGAACTTGAAGGTTCATGAGAAGAATTACCATGTTCATAACTTAGAGATGGTAGCCATTGTTCACGCGCCGATGATTTGGATGCACTATCTGTACGACATTCATAGTGAGGTTTATACTGACCATCAGAGTCTCTACCACCTATTCAAGTAGAAAGACCTTAATTTGTGACATCGCAGATGATTAGAGTTGTTGAAAGACTACGACATCACCATATTATATCATCCGAAGAAGGCCAATGTAGTGGCCAATGCGTTGAATATGAAGGCACAGAGTATGGGCAGTTTGGCAAATTTACCAGTGGCAGAGAGGCCCTTAGCAATGGATGTTCAGCCTTGGCCAACTGGTTTGTGATGTTAGATGTTTCGGAGCCCAGCTGTGTTGTTGCTTGTGTTGTGGCACAATCTTCATTATTGGATCATATTAAGGCTTGCCAGTTTGATGATCCTCACTTGTTGGTGTTGAAGGATACTATGCAACGGGGTGGTTCCAATGATGTGGTGATTGGTGATTGTGTTCCAAATGTTGGGTTGAGAGATTTGATCCTTGAAGAGGTGCATAGTTCATGCTATTCTATTCACCCAGGTGTCACGAAGATGTACCATGAATTGAAACAACACTATTGGTGGCGGATAATGAAGAAAGACATAGTTGCTTATATATCTCGATATTTTAATTAACAGGTGAAGTGTGAACATCAGAAATCGGGTGGATTGACTTAGAGAATGGAGATACCAGAGTGGAAGTGGGAGCGCATCACTATGGAGTTTGTTGTAGGCTAGTCATGGACCTTGAAGAAGTATGACGCAGTTTGGGTTATTATGGACCAGTTGACTAAGTCTTCACATTTCATTTCAGTGGTGATTTCCTATTCTTCAGAGCGGTTGGCTCAGATTTACATTCAAGAGATTATCCACCTGCACGGCTTGCCCATTTCCATCATTTCCAATTGAGGCACGCAGTTCATATCGCATTCTTGGAAAGCCGTGCAGCGTGAGTTGGGCATGCGGGTTGAGCTGATCACAACATTTCATCCTTAGACGGACGGACGGACGGACGGAGCACCATTCAGATTTTGGAGGACATGTTACGTGCTTGTGTTATGGATTTCGGAGGTTCATGGGACCAATTATTACCTCTTGCAGAGTTCGCCTACAATAATAGTTACCAGTCGAGTATTCAGATGGCGCCATATGAGACCTTATATGGGAGGCGATGTCATTTGCTGATTGGTTGGTTTGAGCTGAGAGAGGCTAGGTTGTTGGGCATTGATTTGGTCTGTGATGCTATGGAGAAGGTTAAGTTGATTCAGGATCAACTTCGTATAACTCAGTCTAGGCAGAAGTGTTATGCGAATAGGAAGGTTTGGAATATAGCTTATATGGTGGGAGAGGGTTTTCTCAGAGTTTCACCCATGAAGGGCGTGATGAGGTTCGGGAAGAAGGGAAAGTTGAGCCCTAAGTAAATTGGTCATTTTGAGATCCTTGAGAGAGTTGGTGAGGTGTCCTACAATCTTGCATTACCACCCAGCCTATCTGGAGTACTTTCGATATACCACGTTTCCATGCTTTGGAAGTGCCGCGAGGACAGCTCGCATGATTTGGACTTCAGCACGGTTCAACTTGATGAGAATTTAGCCTATGAGCAGGAGCTGATAACGATTCTAACCCGTTAGGTTCGAGAGTTTAGGTGTAAGAGTTTTCCTTCTGTGAAAGTGCAATGGAGATGTCAGCCGATTGAGCCAGCTACATGGGAGTCCGAGTCCGATATACAGAGTAGATACCCACACCTTTTCACCAGTTCAGGTACTTTTCTATGTTCGTTCGAGGATGAATAATTCTTTTAGAGGTTGAGAATATGACGACCCGATAGTTCATTTTGAGTACTAGCCCTTATTTCCGTGTTTCGAGACCTCATGTAGCTTTATTTAATTTTTCTTGGTTTGCATGCGTGGTCCATTTTCATTTTCGCAGAGCCTTTATATGAAATTTTGACTAAAATGAGGCTAGAATTGACCACAGTAAACATTCTTGGTAAACGACCTCGGATTCGTGTTGTCACGCCAAACAACCGAGGAACGAGACCAGCGCCCAACCGGATGAACCCGGTCAATCGAACCTGAATTTGCCTTTCCTACCCGACGCATTTCCCCATGTTCAAAATGTATATTTTATAAGTGAAACAGCAAAATAGAATCAAGCATGCGGTTACCACATAAATCCCTTTCTTCTTTTAACATTTTCAACATTAGATATTACCAAAACATACATACTAATTACTACATTCTTGATACGGGACCACGGTTACGAGTAAGTACAACAACTACCCAAAATATGTTTACAACCCACATAGTGTCTACGGAGCCTCTAAGAGTACGGAGAAGAATACATACATGTGCCGGTAACCAGGCTCGGCTATACCTCAAAAGGAATGACATAAAAAAAATGAGTCAACATGATTTACACACAGCTCTGAGAGGAAGTGAGGCTCACCAAGACTAGTGAAGAGGTGGAGGGAAAGGCACCACTAACGGCGTTCAGCACTACCTACTACAGAACCACCTACATCCATTCAAAAGATGTAGCGCCCTCGGCAAAAGTGACGTTAGTACCATTAAATAACACTATTATGTATGAACAAACCTACTCCAGATAGGATAAACATCAACATTCAACACAAACAGAGGCATCAGATAACATTACACCGAGGCAAGGAAAAACACAAACAAGAGTTACCACAACCTTCATCCCATTTTTCCATCTTTTGGTTAATGTACTTTTAAGTTCATCTTGTTATTATTTTTACTGATCCACCGTGTCGTTGTCACACGGAGTCCGATCTCTGCCCGATCGGCCAAGCCATCCTAGGTGAGGTACAAATTTCAATCACATCAAATATAACCACAGTGGCTTGTTCTCACGGAGTCCGATCTCTGCCCGAATTGGCTAGGCTAACACCATGGCTTGTGCACAGCACACGAAGTCCGATCTCTGCCCGATCGGCTAGGCCATATTAACTGTAAACAGTGAGGACAATACTCATCATCAAATCATAATCATATCACAATATCAAGTCATCTATGTGTATGGCATGGATTCCGACCCCAGCCAGACCGGATAGGCCTTCTCACCCCTAGGACATTCTCCTGGTACAATTATGGGTGTTTTAGATCACTTACATCAATTTTAACCTTTTTGATCCCCAACACATATTGTTCTTTGATTCGTATTTCATATCATTAGAATCCTTTGATTCACCTTTCACAACAATTCTTCCTTTAATCCATATTCCATAACCATCCCTTCCATTAATTCATGTTTCACAATAATTCAACCTCATGTTTTGCATTTCACATCGTTACCGTCTTGTTACCCACATTTCATATCATAGCAACTTTTGATTCATATTTCGTACCATTCTAGTCTTTCATAATTGCTACACCTATCATATGCAAGGATCACACACATAGTAGAAGAAGGAATAAAATGATCACAACTCATATACTTAAGTAGCACAATGATATGGTATTAGCATGGAATGACATAGAAACAGAGATTCCTCAATTAGGCACATAGAACACATAAATTCCATAGATATCCGACCAGAGAATCATACCCAGAAAGTGAGCACCATGGGTTGATCCTATGAGGATTAGAGTTAGCCATACATACCTTGAGTTGGAATTTCTCTATAATTTCTATC